>CABEEJ010001856.1:0-10606 GCA_901482245.1 Timema douglasi
GGAGTCACGAAAGTGACTCTATTCTCGAACACAAATATAGCCCTTTCGCAGGCAGCCTGGTTTGGCATTACGGTCAAGTCAGTACAATCCTGAGTCGGGCTACAAAATCACACACCTGTAGCATTTTGCAGGCTCATTTCATCTGTTTCATTTCATCTGGTATATAAGTTCATTCACGAGGTTAAGAGTCATGACAATGACTCAGTGCTCAAACAACAAATCAGCCCTTTCGCAGACATCCTAGCTTGGCGTAACTGTCAAGCTGGTAGCTCTGAGTCGGGCAACAGCCGAACGGCGAACGCCCATTTAGAGTGGAAGTAGAAATATCCTTCTGGAAGGTCTATTATCCTAACTAATCCCAACTATAAGATAAGATTTTGGTAAGCTATATAGCCTTACATGCGAACTTCCTTCAAATATCATCCTATTGATTAGGGTTTATCAACTTATTTAAATAATAAACTAACAATTTACTAACCTTATTATACTCTTCAAAGCTTTTAATAAAATATTTATTTTATTTAACTAGTCATACATTGATGTATCTCGTATATGGTCAAACAAATTAATTAATGATGTCAAAAAGCCACATTGCCTTGTATGGGTTTAGGAGAAAAATATAAACCCGAAAGTTTCCTTTTATCTTACACAATTATATATGTAGAAGACAGCTCGAAAATCTCAGCCACACATGACTATCCAGTTATATTATAGAAATCAATGGAAAATATTAATAGAGCACTATACTCGAGTGAATCTCAGAATCTTAAGTACATAAATATTTAAAAGTGACCACGAGTGTAGCTCGGGCAGCCTAACAATAGGTATGTTCGCTAGCCTGAGAGTAGCTTAGTCTTGGTGTTCAATGTGATTCCTCATTTATATATTTTGACCAATAAATAATATTAATATCTGTGATTGAGTCTAAAATTAAGGATTTAGGTCATTGTTGTACAAACATTTCTCCTAAAAGGTTGAAGGAAAAATAACCTACACTATTTAGAGACTTAATTATAATTAATTATTCTATGGCATTACATAATTATTGCGTTAAATTTAAAGGGTATATCTTTACAACTAAAGATCACAAAATTGTATTATTATATTTGCCAATATCTCAGAAACTGTTGATTTTATAAAAATATATCTCATATAATTTTATTTTTATTTTTAATAGTATTATCATTTAAGTTGATAAGATATTTAGTATCTCAAATAGTTTCGGATATAAGGAAAATTTTCGCTTCTGTAAGGTACCCTAAAATTCATTTTCATGGGAAAGTGAAAATAGCCAGCTTAAGTATAATCTTTATGAACACCTAAATACGAATTTTAATCAAAACCGTTAATGCCAAATTTGAGAAAATCGTTTTTTTTTTCTCTTTTAATTTTGTATTAAACTACTCTTAATTTTGGGGTTAAAAATACAGCTGACATTGTAAATAGCACTTTATAAACTTCGTAGGGGCCATGAGACATTTCGGATTAAATCTGTTTTACTGTTGCAATACATTACATTATGTTTATAAAGGTATATATATATTTGCGTATAGCTATAAAGTTATAAGTTTTATGAAATTATGTATCGGGTAAAATATTCGTGTTATAAATAAATATACTAATTAGCAATATTAAATAATTTCATATCTCAAATAGTTTTGGAGATATGATAAAAAAAAAAGAATATATACATAATAATGGAGCCCTTAAAGTCATTTGATCAAAATATTGAGAGTATCCATTTTGATAGGAATTTTTATAAATGGCCATTAATAAAATTTAATCCAAATCGTGAAAGCTAATTTTGAAAGAATTACCTTTTTCTCTTTTTGTTTTTCAGTAAACTAGCATTAATTTTTAGGGTTTGGATATCCAATTCCATAAAGCCTTCGGAGCAATCCTATGAAAACCCTAAATAACAAGATTTAACCAGATGGGTAAAATAGTTTAGGCTGTAGTCGATGGTACAGACAGACAAACAGACAGATAGTCAGACAGACGGAGATTAAAAAAAGGTTTTTGGATTTTGTAGGTCTTAAAGTGTCAAGAATGATCAAAAACTCAAACTTAATTTTTTTTTTGACGATCAGAATCTTTTCTCTACCTATAAGATAACGACAAAGTATAAAGCGTATAGACCGCAATATCAAAATGGATTCTGGAACACTTGTTCTAAAAAGAGAGAGTTCCTGAAATGGAGGAACGACAATTAAGGATGAATCACAGCAACTTTTAAACATTACTATTTATTTCCATGGCATTCACAAATCTGTCTATAATAATTTATGTAGCAATCATGTATCTAATGTTATATGTACTATGACAACTACACAAATCTCTATTTATCTTAGAATGTAATGAAATAAAATTAAATGTAATTCCATGTAGTACAAACATATTCCCTGTAGAACCCCAAACTAACTTATATTTTATTTTCGAATATTGCTCAACGAAATCATTTCTATTTATTGTGAATGAATGATCCTTTTATTCAGATCTTAGCGCATTCTTTTTAACATTCCTAAACCTAAAATATCATAATATGGTTACTAAGTATGTATGTTTCAACCTTGCAAACTAAGACAAAACCTCCCCAAACCCACACAACCAAACCAGCGCCAACACAACATAGAATACATTTATTCTGTGGAAAGGCTTTGGCTGGTGTCAGCATGGAGGAATTTGCTTATAGCTCTATATTGAAGCATTTAAAAGTAGAAAACGAATGGAATCCCGAAAGTGATCTTATGAAGCATAATGAGGTAATATATTTATAAAGTGCTATAATAAAATACCAAAGTTACTGACGTACATGTAGCATACATGATGCGGTTATGTTGAACTTTATCGGCCAAACAAACGTGACACAGTGACCACCTAATAGGATTTAACGGATTATTCATATTGCATTATTAGCTATTGTTTTATTGACAAGTAGCAAAACTTGAATTGATTAACCTCACTTTATAGAGAAACGGGATAGTACAATTTGTCTGAATTTTATAATATTGAATGCATGGTATTTTAGTTTTAGCTAGACTGTGATTAATAACATAGACAAATCATAATTATTTACTAAATAAATGTTCCGTAATTAGTGCAGTATAGTTTTAAAGCTTTCTCCTAAGTATTATAGGTTTCATTTTATTAGGTACAAAGTGCTTAGAACTAATCAAACAATCTGAAAACCCAACTTACAATCTTATTTGTTACAAAGGTAACAATGTTATTTTATTTTATTCAAAGATATTGTATTTAAAGGTTCTTTGACTAGAACTTTCACAGTATTTCATCTAAGGCTAAGTACAAAACTATACATCTGAGGTTTAAAATGTACCGATATAGTCCTAGGAACTATATTTATGAGTTCAAAATTCATCTAAGACAAAGTACAAAACTTTGCATCTAAGGTTATAGTGTTAGAACTTGTTTTATTTTTAACGTGTTTTATTTGTGTGTATTTTACTGGCGTAAACTTACTTTTAAAATTGTACGGTAATTGGTTCAACTCAATACAACTATAATAATTATATTCTTCTTTAATGTTATATTTACGCTAAATTCATTGTCTAGCAGTTTTCTATAGACAATTTCATATTTCTGCATTGTTTATTTAGGTACGTATAGTCCTCGGTATATGTAATTTAACATATATGTTTAATTGGTGGCTATTTTAGTTTATAGGTTGACATAGACACAAAAGAAGATATGAACATTGATTTTAAATCCGAAGCAGACAATTACACATCTTGCTCTGTGAAGCTAGAACACCTATCGGACGGATTTTTAACAATTTTAGAAAATATAAAGCTAATAAGTTGTTATTACATTTCCATAAAAATATAATATATGTTTTTAATTAATAATAGCTAGTTAGCTCATTCCTACAAATAGATATAATTTAACTTTCAGAAATCTTGATATTAAGTTTTATAAAATATATGAACATCAAAGAAAAAATTTTGCTTCACACACTTAAATTTATAATAAATACACAAACTAATGAATTTAATTGTAAATTGTGGTAAATAAAACGATTAGTATGTAAATAACGTGCCAATGACAATATAGTTAATAATTATGTCAAGTAAAGTATTAATAAATGCTTGTAGAGTGTCTAAATATTTGACCCATCCTCTTAAAAAATATATTTCACTCATCAAACTACATATATTTGATGATTTTAATCATATGATTCTTAAAATCAAAAGTACTAATCTATAGGGATTGAACAATTTTTAGAATTATAACTTGATATTCTTATGAATAATATTTTTAAATGCTCTTAGTAGGATTCTATTAGGAAAATTTACCGTCAAGATAAGTAATTTATAAGAAAATCAGAATAAAAATTTTGAATGAGGTAGAATGTTTAGCTAAAAAAACACATCTGGGTTAAAGGTTTTTGATTAATAAAATAATATTAACAGTAGTTATCCTTTAATTATTTTAATGTATTGATAAAAAAAGAGTTTTTTTTTGTAAAAAAAGGCAAAAGTTCACACCAAATTTGAAACATAGGCAAAAATACACCTTTTCTTTTGTAGCTGTCAATTTATGATGGATTAAATAGCAATACCCTTTATTATATTAAATGTTAATAATTACAGTGATAGTCACATATATATTTTAAATTCATTTTTTCGTCTTCTGAAATTATTTTGTCAGAAATACTTTTTTAATAAAATTAAAATCCTACCATAGCATTTAAAAAAGAATGGTTTAACTATTGCTTTCCCAACTCCCCTAAATCCAATGTCAGTGGAAGAGAAAGGATAAAAAATTAAGTCACAATTTTCATATATTTTTAAATTTGACTATATTTTTGGATACCAGGTTGACACAAAAACACAAGAAGATGTGGATATTCCTATTAAATCTGAAATGGACGATTTTAAGCCCTGCTTTGTGAAACTAGAACGCATATCAGACTCCATTTCAACAACCGTAAATCACACACAGGTACTTACTTTTGAATGCATTTACAAAATAATAAGATCGAATGAAAATTTTGAGTGGTATTCATAAATACTGACATCGAGATTTCTAATTACTGTTGACAAAAAATATTCTCTCATTTTCGAATGACGTTTATTCAATATATTTTAAATGTGTGAGAATTTTTGAGTCTGTGGTTTCTGGTTGGTTGGATGGTTTAAAAAATATATATTACTGTAATAGTTATGCTATGATGTATGGTTGTGACATAGAGTATCTTTCAATGAGTTTGTGATCAATTCTTAGATTTTAAAATAATCTAACATAGTTGTCAAATAAAGAAGACTCAAAGATAACCCTAAATGCTTACACGGTGATCGTGCGTGAAGTTTACAAGGTGACATAAACTATGTTATATCTCCAATTTGAAAAGCTAGAACAAAGATTATATTTTAATATCCTCTCTACTATTAAATAATTTAATAGCTCACCATTAAATTTATTGTAATAATTCTCCATCTTTCAGAAACACAATGGAAAATTAAATTGTCCACCAGTAAAGTCTAAGCTGGAAGGTAAAATCATTGAAAAAGATAGGACCAAATCTTGGAAGAAATGTAAAGAAGAAGGGTGCTCTAAATGGTCTTTGGGTGAACGTAAATGTATTAAACTTGGAAGAACAAGAAAGACTTGTAAAGAAGAAGAATGTTCAAGATATTCCTGGGGGGGAGATAGATGTATTAAACATGGGGGTATTAGTAAGACTTGTAATGCAGAAGGATGCTCTAAATGGACTTTGGGGGAAGATAAATGTTTTAGAGATGAAGGGATTACAACTAAGACTAAAAAGTGTAATGAAGAAGGGTGCTCTACACTTACTCGAGGGGGAGGTAAGTGTACTAAACATGGAGGAACAAGGAAGACTTATAAAGAAGTAGAGTGTTTAAGACTTCCCCGGGGAGGAGGTAAATGTACTAAAAATGGGAGAACTAGGTATCCTTGCAAAGTAAAAGGCTGCTCTAAATATCCTTTCGGGGGAGGTAAATGTTTAACTCATGGAGGAACTAGGATTAGGAAAAGATGTAATATAGATGGATGCTCTAACCAGTCTTTAAGTGGAGGTAAGTGTACTAAACATGGAGGTACAAAGACAATATATACATGTAAAGAATTAGGGTGCTCTAAATTTGCTAAAAGAGGAGGTAAATGTATTAAACATGGAGGAACACATACTTATATAAAATGTAAAGAAGCAGGTTGCTCTAGACGGCCTCTGAGTGTAGGTAAGTGTTTTATGCATGGAGGAAAAAGGTCAAAAACTACATGTAAAGCAGAAGGGTGCTCTAAATGGGCTTTGACAGGAGGTAGATGTATGAAACATGGAGGGACAAGTTCTAGGAAAATATGTAATGAAGACGGGTGCTCTAGGAGGGCTCAAAAAGGAGGAAAGTGTTTTAAACATGGAGTAAAACGGTCAAAAACTACATGTAAAGAAGAAGGGTGCTCTAAATGGGCTTTGACAGGAGGTAGATGTATTAGACATGGAGGAACAAAGACTAGGAAAAAATGTAATGAAGGATGCTCTAGGAGGACTCAGAGGGGAGGTATGTGTATTAAACATGGAGGAACAGAGTCCTAAGTAACATGTAAAGAAGAAGGTTGCTCTAAATTGTCTTTTAGCAGAGGTGAATGTATTAAACATGGAGAGAAAGAGACTAAATGAAGAAGTTTGTTCTAGATGGGCTCAGGGGAGAGTAGTCTTTACTAAACGAAGAGAGTCTCCTCTTAGGTAGATGTATAAATATAAAGGGTTTTCGTAAGTATGTTCTGCGGGTGATAGATGTTGTATACATGGAGAGATTTGGGCTGTACAGAAGTTATAAATGTTTTAAACATAAACGTGCTTAGTTTCAGAAGAAGGTAAAGAAACAAGGTGTGGTATATTGACCAACTTAGGAGGTAGTTGTATTAACGGAGGAATCCAGACTAGGAAAAAATGAAAAGAATAAAGGTGCTCCAAACAGATTAATGTGAGATGTAGTTGTAAACATGTTGGAACACAGGTTAAGAGGACATGTAAAGAATAAGTGTGTTACAAACGGGCTATGGGGGGAGGTAAATGTTGAAACATATTAGGGCATAGCTAATAAAACAAAGAATAAATGTGCCTTATTAGACTTAAATTTTGTCCATACAGATAAAATATTTTGTGCTGTTTAGATGGATTAGATAGCAAATTTATATACTTGTTAGCTGCGGTTGCAACCGCATCTAAATATCATAGTCTTTAAGATTGAAAAATGATACCTGGACACGGGAATCGAACCCAGGAACTTTAGCTCAGTATGCCAATGCGCTAATCACAGAATATGTATATATATACTATCTTAATGACAAATAGCTTAGCAATGCTTTTTAATCCATTTTTATATGTGGACCGGTACGTTGATAATTGTAGATATTACAGCATAAAGCCAACTAGCAAGTTATTGATGGCCAATTTAGCTAGATTCTTGTGATATTAATTGAGTACACATTTATAGCTGGTTATTTCTGCATGAACGTACTAGACTGTGTCTTAAAATATTACTGAAGAATGACCCTGGGAACCGGACGATTCCCGGATAGCGCAGTGATTAGAGCATTTGCGTAGTTATCGAAAGGTCCTAACTTTTATTCCCGTGTCCAGTTGTCATTTTTTTCAATTTAAAGATAATTTTTGTACTGAGTGGCCTTTTATATCTGTAAAATCCTCTATTTTTCTATTAATAAGATATTGTGTTTGTGAAAACCTTAGATTGGTAATATATTATTTAAATTTCTCCCACATACATTTTGAATGGCGCCCATGTTTATAATATTACCTATATTATTGGTTTATGGCTTCAACGTATCACGAAAATTAAATAGTAGCCAGACACTTATATTTTAGACTTTGCACAAAACCAACCACACATTGGTAGCAATAACACATACCATAAACAAAAAGGTTAGTGTACTGCTTTACTGTTGGAATGGTGACTGATTCGTCATCAGTACATCTAAAAGGTTAATATTTATCATTAAAAATTCAACACTTACTACGCCAGCCAGAGATTATTTGATTAGAATTCATTTTAATAAAAATATATCAAACTTAATAATTTTCAAGATTATGGCATTAATTCAATCAGGCAGTCCAAAAAAACATACTTTTATGAGATTCATATGGTTTCCCTCCATTAGTTTAAAAAATATTCTTGAGTTTGTAGGAGATGATTGTTTTTTATAAATGAAGAAACATGTTAGTTGTGTCGTTCTTAAACTTGGCTATAATAAGAAAAAAAAACCTGTACTGTAAGAATTTTTTAATAAGTCTCAATAATTGATCGAACAATATTAAATAAAATAGCCCAATAACCCAAGAATAAAAAGTAACATTAAAAAACCCATTTGATTAAATATCTTATATTTTCACAAGTATATCATTTATATTATTTATTTCAATGAGCATTACTTGTGATACTTGATGTTAAATAAACATAAAAGTATTAAATGTATTTATACAAAATAGACAAAAAGTCTCAATAGAGTTCTGGCTTAAAAATCTATAAGCTGTTACGTGAAATTTAGAATCTTGGCACTGATTACGGCGCTATTGTTTAGGTGTAACCATCCCGAATTTATTAACACTCTTAAGGAAGGGCTATTAAATTGGCCGCTTTCTAAGATCTGCATAATGAAAGGTTGACTATTGTATCACTGGAGAAACGTATAGTTCAGAAGGTATTTATTAGAGGTGTTGGACCTTTGGCGTTCAGAGAGAGCTTCAGTCTTTTAACAGTGGTTGGAGAAGCTGAAAGCCCAGTGGTACTAGGTCCTTGGCACCACCATCGTGTATTTACAAGGGAGTGTAAGCTTACCCTCTAGCAGCGTGCATCCCCCACTCTAGACCCGGTATATTTTCGTCCAGCAGTGTGCGTCCCCTTTTCTAGACCCGTTATCTCTCCTTCCAAGCGTCCCCCACTCTAGACCCTGTATCTCTCCATCTAATCGTCCCCCACTCTAGACCCAGTACTTCTCCCTCCAAGCGTCTCCGATTCTAGACCCGTAATCTCTGCCTCCAAGCGCCACCACATAAAAGTTGAGCTCTTTGACATATTCTTGCTTTTGACATAGAACAATGAAGGTGGAAGGGGGATGAGAGTGACTCATACCTCTTATCCCCTCCACCCAACAGGAGCCGATGTCATAGCAGTTGATATTTTCCTGGATTATTTTCCGTGCGTTATTTATACTAATAGCGGAGTGCTTTGCTTTTAATTATTCTTAGTGTACGTTTACTAAAAAGGCTCTTTCTACTTTCAGTAGAGTAAAATAAGCTCGATGATTACAATCATCTAACTGCTGCATTTAAAAAAAATCCAGCTTGATAGTCAGTAGCATCCTCTTCTTGTTGAAACAGCCTTGGGCATTTCTCTCAAGGTCCAGTTTGATATTCAGTAACATCCTCTTCTTGTTGAAAGCCGTCTTGGCCATTACTCTCCAGGTCCAGTTTGATAGTTAGTAGCATCTTCTTCTTGTTGAAAGCAGCCTTGGCCATAGTTTTATAGGTCCAGTTTGTTAGTCAGTAACATCCTCTTATTGTTAAAAGCAGCATTGGACATTACTCTCCAGGTCCAGTTTACTTGTCAGTAATATCCTCTTCTTGTTAAAAGCAGCCTTGGACATTACTCTCCAGGTTTAGTTTGTTAGTCAGTAGCATCCTTTTCATGTTGAAAGCGACCTTGGCTATTACTATCCAGTTCCAGTTTTTAGTCAGTTACATCCTTTTCATGTTGAAAGTAGCTTTTTCCATTACTCTCCAGTTCCAGTTTATTAGTCAGTAAAATCCTTTACATTTTGAAAGCAGCCTTGGACATTATTCTCCAGGTTTAGTGTGTTAGTCATTAACTTCCTCTTCTTGTTGAAAGAAGCCCTAGCCATTTCTCTCTATTTCCAGTTTGCTAACTAGTTGTTGCAATCAACAATAGTCAAAGCTATATTTGAATAAATACACTAAGAAAGCTAACACTTCTCCATCCATTATTTTTAAGCCTTTAGCCAGGATTTATTCAAGCCACAAATTTATCACTACCGACTGGCTATGCCTGTCTTAGTTTCATATGCCATATAATCTATCTTAATAATATCATCCCGTTTAAATCGAGGTGTAGACATATGGGTACTTTTATATATATTTATATTTAAAAATACCAATGTTCGATGTAGCCGAATGGATACATATAAAAAAATATTTTTTTTTGTAAGCTATAGGACTACATATTTCTTTGACTATATTTTGAACTGGAAAGTATTTTGAGTAGGACAACCACAACATCTAGTCTCCAGCCATCAATTTATTAAAGTTAAAGGGTAAATCCATAATTTCAATACTGAAACATTCTTGGCCATGCCACGAATTGAATCTGGGACCCTAAGCTCAGTAGCAGTCACGATACCGTATGAGTGCATGTATTAGACCAGAGAGTTAAAACTAAGTACTACTCCAAATATATATCTGTACATCACATCTTAAAGCCTATTTGGTTTTTGCGCTTTTGTACTATTTAAACTAGTGGGTTAGGTATGAGGAAGGTTGACATTAGAGGAAGTGTACACGTGTTTGAGTGGAAAAGGGGACGGGGGG
>CABEEJ010001856.1:10642-32335 GCA_901482245.1 Timema douglasi
GGGGGGGGGGGGGGGGTGAGAGCTATTGAACCGATTATACTATATCAAATAAAGTGTTCTGCGCTACTTGGGACGGATCAGGGGGGGATAATGTACATGTTGCGTTGTTAGGTTTTATTTGTGGAAAATATGCAATTGTTTGTACTTGTGGTACTAAAAGTGGGCATGCTCTTCTAAAATCATGATTTTAAGAAACATTATAGTTAACAAACACCCCAAGGATATGCTAATGTCTGGTTTAAGAAACAAGATGCTAAATATGTATCATGATTACTTTTAAAAACTACACAACCTCCCCGGATAGATGGTAGCTGTACCACTGTTATTACAAGGCTCGGTATAGTTCCAAGTCGGGGTTGGAAGATTTCCTATTACCCTACAGGCAACTCCGCTATCTAGGACGGGACAAGAACAAGGATATGGTATCGAAAGAAAAGTATCGATACTGTACTCATAAAAAGTATAGGTAGAAACATATAAATGTTGGACTAGTATCGAAATCAATGTATCGATAACAGTAAATATTGGTATAGACTTTTTTTTTCAAGCTCCTCTTTCGCTATCATACTTTTTGTTTTAAATTCTACAATTCACTTCTGGGATGTTCCCTTATTTAACTAAATTCGTTGTTTATATACTTTATGAACATAGATAGTTAACTATTGACAAATAATAGAAGAATTGACGTCTTGCCCTTTTTTATCTCATTAATAAACTTTTCTACTGCGTCTGCTTGGGGCACCCTTGAGTTGATTGAGTGCATTGAGCTCAACAAAAGCTTATTTTGCTTACTTTATGATGACCGTGCTCATTGATAAAGGCAGGTTTATTAGACTTGCCACTATTTGCCCGGACAGGCAACATTCAGACTGTATTGATAGACAAAGATTAAATAATAGTTAAGAGTCATGATTACCTATAATATATTGAATGCTAGCGTTTCTTCTTGCTAGTCATGCAGGAAATGAGTGGGAATTGAGAAATAGTGCCATTTGTTTTTTTCCACAGTCCTCTCCGGTAAACAGTTCATCGCAGCGTGAGTGAAGATAACATAAAAATAGTTCCTTTCAATACCAAAGTGTGAGTACTAATATTAGTAAATATACTAGTATCGTAAGGAAAATAAACATATTAGTAAAGTATCGATACAGTTATCACATTCCACAAGAGGCTTCCTGCCCCTGCCTGTAGGATGTTTCTCATCCGTTAATCTCGGGAAAGTGCCTGCTCGTGGTGGCCCCTGGTCAACGTCTAGAGGGCTTGTCCGATGAGCTGATAGATCTCTGTCGAGGTCATCTGAGTGAGAGTGAATGTGGGGGAGTGGCGGCAGGGTAACAGCTACAAATTAAGTGTTTGGTAGAGGTACCTTCCGGGAAAGCTTATCAGGCCACCTTTATTAGGTCCCTACTGGAAAACTTAGGTTGAAAGATCTTTTAGAGTGATTCCTGAGGGCAGGCACCTGAACTTCTCCAAGGGGTTAACGTCCCTAAGTGAGCGTTCAGAACTCACGCAAGGAAGACGCAATTCAAAGCACCGATAAAAGCTATCCAAGGCGACTTTCCCAGTTGTCTGGCGATGCCAGTGATCTATGGAACGGAGTTATTGGTTCCTAAATGTCCTGCTACACATGCAAAAGTGCGTGGCTACACTCGAAGGACTCAGCTATAATCGGTTAGAGGAACCTTGAAAGAGGTGTTTATTCCCCAAATAAGTGGATGATGAACCTTAATAAGGAAGGTTGTTTTCCACCTTTAAAAGTCTCTCGATTTATAAAAGGTGTCAGACTAGTTACGTGGTGGTGTCCTTAATGTTGCTCCAAGCTGCTGAGCAAATTAAAGTCAATGCTTCGGGAAACCATTGCCACATCTAAGGCTGAGCTTCTGACCTCCTGTGACAGAGTCGTCACACTTAGGGAGGAGCAAACTCCTCCCACCAAGGGCTGAGGAAAATGGGGTTTGGGGGTTTTAGCGAGCCACCCAGTCACCACAGGCTCATGGCTCAGCAAGGGTCCGCGATGCAACAAAATGCTTACTGTGTGTGACTTCGCAAGCGATAACGTTTTTAGGTACAGCTCTCAGAGAGCGGATCACACTAGGTTGGAAAGAGGGGGGAATAAGAGTCCAACTGGAATTAACTTGAACTATCGTCGTGTCGTCTCCAAAAGTACCAGAATGTCTTTGAAGGCAGTGGGAAGTGGGCGGAACAGCCGCGTATTCTATCCACCCTTTTGGTGGGTGTGACCTTCCTGTTCACCTCTTGTCTCAGTTCGGTTTTGGTGCGCGAGCGGCGAACTAGGGTGGTGATCGTGCTCACCGAGAGGCGAGTCAACTGGGCTAGAGGGTGAGTAATGTAATTCGTACAATTTTGTTTTAACTACATTACAATAGTTTAGCGTAGTTAGTGTATATGAGACAAATAGATGAACACAAAATAGGATTAAACAACAATAAAATCCCTTATTAAAAGCGTTTTTTTTTCTTAAATATTTATTTCTATAAATATGCCAAGTATATTTTACTAGCTAATATTTTATAAATAGAAGTATTGAAAAATATTAAAATGATTATCGTGGGGAATTTATTATAGAATATAGACCCTTTAGAGCAAGGATATTCAACTAGTTATCGAAGCAAGCCACTTCAAAAATCATAATACTTGGTTGGTCAGACATTTATTTCAATGTGGCAGTAATTTAGAACATTATTGGATTACATTTTTCTAGTTTAAAAAGGGGAGGTGAGAATGAAACTTGATTTAAAATTATATAAAATATTTATATATTTCAGTGAGATTTAAAAAAGGCAGCAGTTAGACGATTGTAATCATCGAGCTTTTTTTATTACTACTAAAAGTAGAAAGAACCATTCTAGTAAACTTACACTAAGACTAATTAAAAGAATAGCACTCCGCTATTACTATAAATAAAGCACGAACAATAAGCCAGGAAAATATCAACTGCCATGACATCTGCTGCTGTTGGGTGGAGGGGATAGGAGGTGTGATTTAATCTCAGCCCCCTTCCACCAGCGTTAAGTAGCTCAGCTGTTATGTGTTGGCACTTGGAGGAAGAGATACTGGGTCTAGAATGGAGGAAGCACGCTGATGGAGGGAGAGATACTGGGTCTAGAATGGGGGGCGCGTGGAGGGAGAGATACTGGGTCTAGAATGGAGGAAGCACGCTGCTGGAGGGAGAGATACCGGGTCTAGAATGGGGGGCGCGTGGAGGGAGAGATACTGGGTCTAGAATGGTGGACTCGTGGAGGGAGAGATACCGGCTCTAGAATGGACGACGCACGCTGCTGGAGAGAGAGATACCGGGTCTAGAATGGTGGACTCGTGGAGGGAGAGATACCGGGTGTAGAGTGAGAGATGCACGCTGCTAGAGGGTAAGCTCACACTCCCTTTTAAATACATGATGGTGGTGCCAAGGACCTAGGAACACTGGGCTTACAGCTTCTCTTACCACTGATAAATGACTAAAGCTCTCTCTGGCCGTTCAAGGTCCGGCACCTCTAAATACCGTATGAACTATACGTTTCTCCAGTGATATAATAGTCAGCCTTTCAATACGCAGATCTTATAAGGCTGCCAATTGAATAAATCTGCCTTAAGAGTGTTAATAAATTTGAAATAATTACAACTAAACAATAGCGCTGTGATTTGTGCCAAGTTTTGTACATTTCACTTCACAGCTTATAGATTTTATAGCCAAAACTCTAATGAGACTTTATGCCTATTTTGTATAAATACATTTAATACTATAATGTTTATTTAAAATAAAGTATCACAAGTAAAGCCTTATTTAAATAAATAATATTATGAATATGCGTGTGATAATGTAAGGAATTTATCAAATATTTTATTTTGAATTTTCCTTTTCATTCTTGGGCTAGTGGGTAATTTTATTTCATATTGTTTGCTCAATCATTGAGACTTATTTCAAAATGCTCACACTAAAGTTTTTTCCTCTCATTAAAGCTAAGTTAAAGAACGACACAACTAACATTTTTCTTCATGTTTAAAAACCAATCATCTCCTACACGACCTATGAATATTTTTTAAACAAATGGAGGGATACCATATTAATCTCATAAAAGTATACTTTTTTGGTGGACTACCTGATTGATTTAATGCCATACTCTTGAGTAAATTATTAAGTTTGATTTGTTTTCATTTAAATGAATTCTAATCAAATAATCTTAAGACAATCATAATTTATTTCGTATCTCAATTCAAATTCTGGCTGGTGTAGCAAATGTTGGATTTGTAATGATAAATATTAACATTCTAGAGGGACTGATGACAAATAATTCACCATTCCAACAGTAAAACTGTATACCAACCTTTTTGTGTATGGTATGTGCTAATACTACCAATGTGTGGTTAGTTTTGTGCAAAGTCTAAAATATACGGGTCTGGCTACTCTTTAGTTCCAGTGATACGTTGAAGCCAAAAACCGCTAATATATCTTCCTATTATAAGCATAGGCGCAATTCAAACATGTTAGAGAAGTTTGAACCATTAACTTTTCATTTTATGACTCTAGATAATATGGTGAGTAAAGGAAATAATATGAAAAAAACCCAGGATTAGTAGTATAATATAAATCAACTGTAATAATTGATTGTTCCTGATTTTTAATATTTATAAATTTGTTTGGTTCTGTAATAAATATATTGGTTTTATAAAATTTATCTCTTAACATTTTATGTGGGGGAAATTTAAATAACATATTACCAATCCGAAGTTTTCACAAACTCAATATCTTATTAATAGGAAAATTACACCTGGACAAGGGAATCAAATTCGGGACCTTTGGCTAGTTACGCCAATACTCTAATCACTGCGCCATCCAGGAATCGTCCGGTGCCCAGGGTCATTCTTCCTTGATGTTTTAAGACACAGTCCAGTATGGACATGCAGAAATCACCAGCTATAAATATGTACTTAATTAAGATCAGAAGGTGCTAGATAAAGTAGCCATCATTGACTTGCTAGTTGGCTTTATGCTGTAAAATATACAATAATAACTGTACCGGTTCACATATAAAGATGGATTAAATATCATAGCTAAGTTATTTGTTATTAAGAATGTAGATATATATTCTGTGATTAGAGCATTGGCATACTAAGCTAAATATCCTGGGTTCGATTCCCGTGTCCAGGTATCATTTTTCAATCTTTATGACAATTATATTTAGGTGCGGTTGCAACCGTAACTATCTAATAAAGAGCTTTAGTAATTAATCCATCTAAATAACACAAAATGTTTCATCTGTATGGACAAATTTTATGTATTAATAATTTTAAGTCTAATAAGGCACATTGATACTTTAATTGTTTTATTAACTTTGCCCCTTTATGTTTCCAACATTTACCTCCCCCGATAGCCCATTTAGAGCACCCTTCTTCTTTAAATGTCCTCTTAGCCTGTGTTCCAGCATGTTTACAACTACCTCTAACATTAATATGTTTAGAGCACCCTTTTCTTTTTGTTTTCCTAGTCTGGATTCCTCCGTGTATAATAAATCTACCTGCCAACTTGGTCAATTTACCACACCTTGTTTCTTTACCTTTATTCTTAAACTCGGCTCCTTTATGTTTAATACATTTATAGCTTCTGTCCAGCCTCAATACCTCCGTTTGTACATAATCTATAACCCTGTAAAACATACTTAAGACCACCCCTCTTATTTACACATCTATCTAGGCTGAGACTCTCCTTGTTTAGTAAAATTTCCTCTACTCTGAGCACATCAAGAACAAACTTCTTCATTTATTCTTTGTCTCTCCATGTTTAATACATTCACCTACTCCCAGCCACCATTTAGAGCACCCTTCTTCATTACATGTGACTTTTGACATTGTTCTACCATGTTTAATACATTTACCTCCCCTCTGAGCCCATCTATTGCAACATTCTTCATTACATTTTTTCCTAGACTTTGTTCCTCCATGTTTCACACACCTACCTCCTTTCATTGCCCATTTAAAGCACCCTTCTTCTTTACATGTATCTTTTAATATTTTTCCTCCATGTTTACTACATTTACCTCCACTCCTAGCCCATCTAGAGCAACCTTCTTTATTACATTTTTTCTTAGCTTGTGTTCCTCCGTGTTTCATGCATCTACCACCTTTTATTGCCCATTTAGAGCACCCTTCTTCATTACATTTCTTCCTAGATATTGTACCTCCATGTCTTAAACATTTACCTCCACCCAAAGGATATTTAGAGCAGCCTTCTGCTTTACAAGTCTTCCTAATCCTAGTTCCTCCATGTTTAGTACATTTACCTCCTCCCCGGGGAAGTCTAGAACACTCTACTTCGTTACAAGTCTTCCTTGTTCCTCCATGTTTAGTACACTTACCTCCCCCCCGAGCAAGAGTGGAGCACCCTTTTTCATTACACTTTTTTTTCTTAGTTATAATCCCTCCATATCTAACACATTTTCCTTCCCCCAAAGTCAATTTTGAGCACCATTCTTCTTTACATTTCTTCCAAGATTTGGTCCTTTCTTTTTCAATAATTTTACCTTCCACTTTAGACTTAACCGGTGGACTAAAATAATTTAATTTTCCATTGCGTTTCTGAAAGATAGAGAATTATTACAATAAATTTAATAGTGATCTATTAAATGTATTTACAGTAGAAAGAATATAATAAAAATAATCTTTGTTCTAGCTGTCCTAATTTGATATATAACATCTCACCTTGTCAACTTCGCATACGATCACCGTGGAAGCATTTAGAGTTATCTTTGGGTCTTCGTAGATTGACAACTATTGGTTAGATTATTTTAAAATCTAAGATTTGATCACAAACTTATAGAAAGATAATAAATGCCACAACCATACATCATAGCATATATATTGCGATTAAATAATTTTGTTAAAAACCATCCCAACAACCAGAAACCAGAGACACTCAAAAAATCTCATACCTTTAAAAATATCGAATAAACTTCCGATGAACATGAAAGAATATTTTTTGTCAACATTTATTAGAAATCTTGATATCAGTATTTATGAATACCACTCAGAGCTTTCAGTAGATCTTATTGTTTTCAAATGCATTCAAAAGTAAGTACCTGTGTGTGATTTCCGGTTGTTAGAAAGCTGTCTGATATGCGTTCTAGCTTCACACAGCAGGGTTTGAAGTCGTCCATTTCGGATTTAATATGTTTAACCACATCTTCTTGTGTGTTTGTGTCAATCTGGTATCCAAAAAATATTATAATCAAATTTTAAAATATATCAAAATTGTAACTTAATGTTTTATCCTTTCTCTTCCACTGACATTGGATTTAGGGGAGATGGGAAAGCAATAGTTAAACCATTCTTTTTTAAATGCTATGGTAGGATTTTTATTTTATTACTAAAGAATTTCTGACACAAAATAATTTCATAAGACGAAAAAATGAATTTAAAATATATATGTGACTATTACTGTAATTATTAACATTTAATATAATAAATAATATTGCTATTTAGTCCATCATAAAATCACAGATACAAAAGAAAAGGTTTTTTTTCTATGTTTCAACTTTGGTGTGAACTTTTTTCTTTTTTTTAAAAAAATAATTTTTTTATCAATACATTAATATAATGAATTGATAACTACTGTTAATATTAGTATATTAAATCGAAATCCTTTAATCTAGATGTGGTTTTTTTAGCTAAACATTCTACCTCGTTCAAAATTTTTAGTCTGATTTTCTTATAAATTACTTATCTAGACGGTAAATTTTCCTAATAGAATCCTACTAAGAGCATTTAAAAATATTATTAATAAGAATATCAAGTTGTAATTCCAAAAATTGTTCATTCCCTATCGATTAGTACTTTTGTATTTAAGAATCAAATAATTAAAATCATCAAACAGATGAAGTTTGATGAGTGAAACATATACTTTTTGAGAGGAACAGTCAAATATTTAGACACTACAAAAATGTATTAATCTTTTACTTGACAAAATTATTAACAATATTGTCCTTGACATCTTAATTACATACTAATCGTTTTATTTAACACAATTTACAATTAAATTCATTAATTCGTCTATTTATTATATTTTTAAGTGTGTGAAGCAATTTTTGTTTTCTTTGATGTTCATACATTTTATAAAACTTAATATTAAGATTTCTGAAAGTTAAATTGTACCTTTTTGTAGAAATGAGCTTGCTAGCTATTATTAATTAAAACCATATATTATATATTTATGGAAATGTAATAACAACTTATTACCTTTATATTTTCTAAAATTGTTAGAAATCCATCCGTTAGGTGTTCCAGCTTCACAGAGCAAGATGTGTAATTGTCTGGTTCGGATTTAATATCAATGTCAATATCTTCTTGTATGTCTATGTCAACCTAGGAATTAAAACAGCTACCAATTCAAAATATATGTGAAATAACATATACCTAGGACTGTAAGTACCTAATAAAACATTGCAGAAATATGAAAATGTGTATAGAAAACTGATAGACGATGAATTTAGCGTAAATCCAACATTAAAGCAGAATAGAATTATTATAGTTGTATTGAATTGAACCAATTACCGTACAATTTTAAAAGTAAGTTTACAGCAATAAAATACATACAAATCAAACACGTTAAAAATAAAAACAATATGGTGCATAGAGGCGGATAAATATTGAAATTCCTTGTTTATAAGAGTAATAAGCCTACTTGACTCACTTGTGATAAGACAACATTACCTCGTGTAATTGTAAACTTTGGCTTCATTGTTTTTTGGGTAATCACAATAAATGAATTTTTAATACATATACAATAATTTTATTCCTAAAACAAGTTCCAACATTATAATCTTAGAGGCAAAGTTTTGTACTTTGTCTTGGATGAATTTTGAACTCATAAATATAGTTCCTAAGACTATTTCAATATATTATAAACTTCAGATGTATAGTATTGTACTTAGCTTTAGATGAAATACTGTGAAAGGTCTAGTCATAGAACCTTTCAATACAGTATATTTGAATAAAATAAAATAATAAAATTGTGACCTTTTTAACAAATAAGCTTTTAAGTTGAGCCAAGTTGTGCAAACACTAGCATATTGTTTGATTAGTTCTAAGCCCTGTGCACCTAATAAAATGAAACCTATAATACATAGGAGACAGCTTTTAAACTATCCTGCACTAATTACGACACATATATTTTAGTAAGTAATTATGATTTGTCTATTTGTTTAATCACAGTCTAACTAAACCTAAACTACCTAGCATTCTATATTATAAAATTCACACAAATTGTACCATCCCAGTTCTATAAAAATTGAGGTTAATCAATTCAAGTTTTGCTACTCGTCAATAAAACAATAGTTAATAATGCAATATGAAAAATCCGTAAAATTCTGTT
Organism: Timema douglasi; assembly: GCA_901482245.1. Classification (NCBI taxonomy): domain Eukaryota; kingdom Metazoa; phylum Arthropoda; class Insecta; order Phasmatodea; family Timematidae; genus Timema; species Timema douglasi. The sequence goes on from CABEEJ010001856.1 coordinate 20,025, forward strand.
ACGTGGTCACTGTGGCCCGTTTGTTTGGCCGGATAAATCCAACATAGCCACGAAATGTCAGCAATAAGTAAGGTCAGTAACTTTGGAAATTTATTATAGGACTGTGTAAATATATTACCTCATTATGCTTCATAAGATCACTTTCGGGATTACATTCGTTTTCTACTTTTAAATTCTTTAATATAGAGCTATAAGCGAATTCCTCCATGCTGACACCAGCCAAAGGCTTTCCACATAAAAAATGTATTTTATGTTGGGTTGGCACTAGTTTGGAATGTGTGGGTTTGGAGGGTTTGTGTCTTAGTTTTCATGATTGATACACACTAGTAACCATATTATGATATATTAGTTTTATGAATGTGAAAAAGAATGCGCTAAAATCTGAATAAAAGGATCAAGGTTTATTTATTTTCACAAGGACAGTAAATAAAAATTATTTTGTTGTATTTTGTTTGGGTTCTACAGTAAATATGTTTGTACTACATGGAATTTCATTTAATTTTATTTCACTACATTCCAAGATAATAGAGATTTGTGTAGTTGCCATAGTACATATAACATTAGATACATGGTTGGTACATAAATTATTATACACAGATTTGTGAATGTCATGGAGATAAGTAGTAATGTTTAAAAGTTGCAGTGATTCGTCCTTATTTGTCGTTCCTCCATTTCAGGAACGCTCCCATTTTAGAACGAGTGTTCCAGAAACCATATTGTTATTGCAGTCTATAGTTACGTTTCATACTTTTTAGCTATCTTATAGGTAGAGAAAGTATTCTGATCGTCAAAAAAATTGAGCTCAGGTTTTTGATCATTCTCGATATTTTAAAATCGCCCAAATCCTAAAGAGTTTTTTTTAAAATTCCTTTTCTTTGTTTGGCTGTCTGTACCATCGACTACAGCCTAAACTGTTTTATCCATCTGGTTAAATCTTGGTATTTAGAGTTTTCATAGGGTTGCTCCATAGGCCTTATGGAATTGAATATCTAACCCTAAAATTAAGGGTAGTTGACTGAAAAGCGAAAAAGAGAAAAAGCTGATCTTTCAAAGTTGGCTCTAACAATTTTGATTAAATTTAATTAATAAACATTTATAAAAGTTCCAAACAAATTTTATATACGCTCAATATTGCGAAAAATTACTTTAAGGGCTCCATTTTGATGTATAAATTCTCATATTTTTTTTTATCCTATCTCCGAAATTATTTGAGATATGAAATTACTTATTATTGCAAATATGTAATTTATTTATAACACAAATATTTTACTCGATTTATAATTTTATAAATTTTTTAATTTTAGAGCTATACGCAAATATATATATATTTAACTTTTTAACACAATGTAATGTATTGAGACAGTAAAACAGATTGAACCCGAAATGTCTCATGACCCCCCCCCACCCCCCCCTACCCGCCCCACGAATCTTATAAAGTGGTATTTAAAATTCCATCTGTCTTTTTAACCCCAAAGTTAAGAGTAGTTTAATAAAAAGAGAAAAAAATCGATTATCTCAAATTTGGCACTAATGGTTTTGATTAAAATTAGGATCTAGGTGTTGATTAAGATTATTAATAAGCTGGCTATTTTCAATTTCCCACGAAAATGACTTTTAGGGTACCTTACAAAAGCGAAAATTTCTGTTATATCCGAAATAATTTGAGATACTAAATATTATATCATTTTAAATAGTATTACTGTAATATTACATTGTGTTACGATAGGACCCGCCCCATGCTGACATTAACGCATAACTATCAATAAATCATACTACCCGCTCCAATTATACTGACACTAATAGGATCCATACAATGGTAATCTTCTCTATTGTAGTTCACGTAGGTTAGTACGAAATAATAAAACCATGCTGAACAATATATTTTCACTACATAATCCAATTCAATATAATTAATCTGTTCATGTACTTACCAATTGAATCTGCTTACCCGAGTAACCACCAAGGTTGGCCTACACCTGGAATCCTAAATTGACGAGTGGGTCAAGCGAGATACGATGTTCCTTCAAAACGTCCTGACACTCCGATTCTACTAACGAGTAGTGGGCGGTCCAACTTTGAAGACGACTAGAGAATAACTATTCACCTGCCCTTTGATGGTATAAAGATGAACTACTTTCAAAACATCAGCTGATTGAAGAAATAGGCTGGAAATCTGATGGACCCGTATCAACAAGATGTGTACGCGACTTTTTGAAGCCACCGTTGACGTTACCAAGCGTGTGTTCAGTTCCCCCACCTTCTTTCTATTGTGACGAAACCCCACTATATAATAGGCTATGCATGTATGCCAAAATGACTATCTTGATAACTACGACCGACTAAGGATCATTGTCTTGGACCTGGACAATGGCAGGATAAACATTTGTATTGTATCAGAATCGTAACTATGGCGAGTCGTTTATTGGACTCTGATTTATTTTCAACTTTTAGTCATATTTTTTGTAGTATAAAAATTAATATTCTTTTTTCTAAATCTAACTATTTCTTTACCTGATCATTCAATATAAAATGAAACTCTAGGCCTATATTTTGTATGTCGCCACTTGGGCGCTAGAGTCTTTTGGAGAGTTCAATCATGTAGGTAGCCACAATTATTAATTGTTTTGAAATTGAACAAGTTAAATGTAAAGTGTTTGAAATTGTGGATAATAGTATTTATATTTTGTAAACATCGAGGTGACATTTTGTCACCCGAGAATGCAAGTGTTCTATCTCCAAAATGGTTAAATTTGAGATATTTGGTGTATACGTTTATTTAGAATGCATATGATCCACCTGTGGTGAAATTGAGACTATTAAATAATTACTTAAGAAGATACAAGCTCGAGTTGTCTTCTAGTAACATTGGTTTTATACACAAGGTCAAACTTCAATGCTCTTTTACACAAAAGTGAAAAATTGGACATAGAACACTTGCATTCTCGGGTGACGATTTCTTAATATTATTTGCATATTGAAATATCGTAAAGTAAAGTAACCTTCATTATTATTTTTGTATTAATTATGAATTTAATTAACTTTTGCATATTTAATAATCTTTTTCCAAAGTTTGTCCTAATAGGACATTTACATTATTGTTTATTAAAGGGAATTGTATATAGTTTCTTAATTCTGAGTCAGGATCAGATGGCCTCGGGGGAGTTTGACTAAAGTCTGTTAGCCAAACTCTCGCGTTAGGTAAATTCTCTTGAATAAGATTTACTGGTAAAGTTAACGTAATTTTAAGCTTCATTCTTTGTATATCAAGAAACCTTTGTTTCAGTTTCAAGGTGCCTATTAGGCCCTTATATAGAACTTATGAACCATACAGATGGATGATATTATTATTATTATTATTATTATTAATCTATTGTATTAAATTCTACCCGTAATGTTGTTGTGTCTCTTAAATACTGAACCATCAGAATAGTGAATAGATTTCAAGTTTATCTCTTTCTTGTAAATACCTGCGCAACTTTAATGATATAAAGTTGTTGTCTATAAGTTTGATTTTCAACATAGCTCATTAAGATATAATGAGACCATGTATAGTTTTCTGCGCTATTGTTATTGTTTTGAATAAACCGTTCATATTGTTGCTTTTAAATATTGCTAATAATTTCCCTTGTCACTTGTTCCTTAGAGTTCACCCACTCCCTTTTATTTTATTTAATGGTCGTATTATAAAAGAACTCAGAGGGGGTGTAACAATATTAAAGAAATCAATGGAATGTATTAACAGAGCACTATACCCGAGTGAATCTCGGAATCTTACGTGTATAAACCTTTAAAAGTGACCCCGAGTGTTTCTCGGGAAGGGAGTGTACGTTTGGACGTTGCAGTGAAATGTTGTTTATTTGTTCATTGTGCGAATTTATTCGTGCCATCTGAAGTCGTGTAGAATCAGTGAGTTGAATGACAACAACATAAACACAACAGTGCTTTACACAGTGCGTCAGTGTAGTTAAACGGCGTTAACGAGTGTATATATATTTATTATTTATTTAATTATTTTGTTAAATTGCGATATATTACGTGCTGACTGAAGAAGGGTAGCGTGCTACACCGCAAGGGTCACGTAAAGAGGGGGAAATGACCTCCTTCTCGGATGGAGAAATAGACGTCGAAGGAACAGACGATGAAGCCATTGAAGACCAAGGCCAGGAAGGGGGCCCATCTAACACTGAAACAGATAAAGCCTTTGAGCCAGTCTCTGGACTCAAGAGGAAGTTCAGGACTAGGCCGGAACAAGAAGTTCTGAAAACGAAAGCTATAAAAGTCAATAAAAAGTTTGCTAGCTTGTCTAGCCTACAGGACGAACCATCAAACAGTCAAACGGGGCAACCAAGTGGAGACACAAATGTAAGTTCCACCCCACGACGTATAAAGACCCCTCCGGTGGTCATAACAAACGCGACAAAATATAACATGGTTATAAAGCTCCTAAACACCGGCTTGCAGGATGACTACAAGGTGTATTGTATTGCTCAGGGTATTAAAGCAGTCACGACATCCTACAGGGACTACACCGCATTGTTAAAACTACTTAAACAAAACACGCTCGAACATTTTACATATGTACTGCCCAAGGACAAGCCCTTCAAGGCTGTCATCAAGGGCCTGCATGCAAGTATGCCATGCGCAGAAATTAAGGAGGAGCTGGAGGACAGGGGATTCACGCCGACTGATGTGAGGCAAATATACTCAAAATCTTCTCCAACATCAGTGACACCGAGACCCCTACCAATATTCGTATGCACCCTGGCGAGGACAGAAGGAGTGGGAGAGATCTTCAAGGAGACAGTCATCAACCACACGGTAGTGAAAATAGAGGAGTACCGTACTTCACAGAGCACAGTTTTACAGTGCCACCGTTGCCAGCGTTTTGGGCACTCTAAGAACTACTGTGCCCAAAAACCACGCTGCGTAAAGTGTATAGGAGAGCACCTGACGGTAGAGTGCCAGAAAAAAGATAAAACAACACCAGCACAATGCGTGAACTGCAAGGGTCAACACGCAGCAAACTATCGCAACTGCCCTAACTATATACGAGAGTTGGAAAAGAAAAACCAAGTGTCAGGAAAGACAAAAGAGGGGGAAAGCAAAGTGGCTAGCCCTCCTTCCCGCATGGCGGGGTATCTCAAACCCCCAACTGTCCAGCAACTTTCTGCTAGCCAACCAACACTATCAACAAACAAGGGATTGAACCAGCCATCTTATAGCGGAGCTGTCAAGAAGATGGCCAAGAAGGATAAAAAAGAAGAACGAGACTTGGATGAATCCTTTGACTTGAAGGACATTTTACAAATTATCAAGGATATAAACATTGTGGGCATACTCCAACTCCTCAGGAAGTACCTAGTAAGGCTGAAGAATGCTCCCGACAAAACAACTAAAATAATGCTTCTTCTGGAAGCCGCATCCGAATTTTTCTGTGATGGTAACTAAGCAGGGAAGAGGTGAAGAAGTCTCATTAAACATTCTGTTCTGGAATGCTAATGGGATACTACAACAAGAATACGAGTTCCGAAAACTTCTGTATACATATGGAGTCGACATAGCTCTGATCTGTGAGACCCACCTAGCAGAACAAAAGAAGATGCGGTTCTCCGGTTACGAGATGTATCGCAACGATAGAACAACAGGCAGGGGAGGGGGCACAGCCGTGTTGGTGCGCAGCAGCCTTGCACACTACCAAACGTGTTTACCGGCTATGAATTATATCGAATCCACTTCGATTGTGATTCCCACAGGGCGGAAACAGATAGTGTTCACCGCCGTCTACAGAAGCCCTGCTGTCCCATTCACCATTGAGGACCTAGACAAGCTCACGTCGAGAAAGGATTTCCTCATAGCCGGAGATATAAACTGCAAACATACGAGTTGGAACAGTCGCGTGTCTAATCAGGCAGGCCGGACACTGGCTGCCCAGGCAGAAACCAAAAACTACACAGTCCTGGCGACCAACGAGCCGACGTACTACCCAGCCAACTACAGGAATCTCCCAGATGTCCTGGATGTCGTCCTGACGGATCTCGACACGTTGCCGGAAGAACTCGAAACCTTGAATGAACTCGACTCAGACCATCTCCCGGTCTTCGGAAGGATATCGCTGAAGACAAATCCAAGACTATCATACCTTAGGAGGAAGATACCCAGAAGTGACTGGGGAGAGTATCGGCGGGTACTGACAGATGCAGTTCCATTAAACATGGAGGTAAATTCCCCAGAAGAAGTGGACAGCTCCATCACGCTCCTGACAGCTACACTACTCGAAGCATACCGAGAAACAACTGCATTCGAGACACCACCGGTGTCGTGGAGGAGGGACGACCCGGAGCTGAGCTATTTGATAGCCCTGAAGAGGGAAGCGCGTAGGAAATGGCAGCAGCACCGGGATCCAAGGCATCGGGCAGAATACAACAGGCTAAGAGCCCTTGTGCGTAGGAAGGCCAAAACTCTGAAGATCTCAAACTGGAACGAGTACGTAGAGGACACATTGGCTGGGGACGGCAACGTGTGGAAGGTGACAAGACAACTTAAAGGCACAAAAGGGAAGGCAGGGACCACGGTCATCCACGGAAGAAGAGGGTTGGAATACCGGAGCGAGGCCAAGGCAGAGGCCATTGCGGAATCGCTCGAAGATCAGTTCAAGGCAAACTCTGAGCCTCAGGACGAAGAGTTTACCAGAACAGTAAAAAGAGCGGTCAGAGCATACCTAGCAGATCCGGATGTAGAGCTACCGCCCCCTATAACAAGAAACGAAGTCGCCTACCAAGTGGAAAGGCTGAAACTACGAAAAGCGGCTAGCCATGACAGGATCTCGAACGAGATGCTACGACACGTCCCGGAAGGGGTGATTCAGCTCCTATCAAGAATGTTCTCAACGGCATTGCTGGCAGGCTACTTCCCGGAGGCATGGAAGGTCGCAGACGTCGTCTCACTGCCCAAACCAGGAAAGGACGGCAAATTCCCGCAGAACAGGCGGCCCATCAGTCTGCTCAGCAACATAGGAAAATTATTCGAAAAAATAATTCTGCAGCGACTGAAAGCCTTCGGCAGGGAGCACAGGATTATCCCTGACGTACAATTCGGATTTAGAAACCGGCATTCAACAATACACCCAGTCCTGAGCCTAGTGGAGGACACGACAGAAAGCTTCAATCGAGGGGAAATAACGATAGCGGTACTTATGGACGTAGAAAAGGCCTTCGATAAGGTCTGGCACGCCGGCCTTATCTACAAAATGATCCAGGCCAATTTCCCAAAAATCTACGTGCAGCTAATCAAGAGCTTTTTAACTGGACGACAATTCCAGGTCAAGATGGAAGGGAAAAGGTCGCCCCTTCATAGGGTCGGAGCGGGGGTGCCACAGGGGTCGGCACTCTCCCCGTTCCTATACACCGTGTATGTCGCTGACATCCCCACGGACCCGATGGTAACGATTAGGCTCTTTGCAGACGATACGATGTTCACCATAGCCAACAAGAACGTGAAATACGCCCATCGCCGCCTGCAGCGGTACCTGAACGAGTTCAGCAGTTGGCTGGAGAAATGGAGAATAAAAGTCAATGCGGAAAAATCGTCAGCCATGTTGATTACTAGGAGGAGACCCCAAACACCTGCCCAGCTTGTAGTGTTGGAAGAGGATATCCCCTACAAGAGTTCTATGAAATACCTCGGGGTGATGTTAGATGCCAGACTCGCATGGAGGGAACACGCAGACTACACAAGAAAAAAGGCAATGGGGGCCTTCATCGCAAACTATGGCCTGCTCAAGAGCCCAGTGCTGGGGATCAACAACAAGTTGCTACTGTACAAGAGCTTAGTACAACCGATTCTGCTATACGGATGCGAGGCGTGGGGGTATGCTCCCGAGTCAGTGATAGGTACACTACAAGTAGTACAAAACAAGATTCTTAGGAGTATCCTAGGTGTGAACACCCGATCCAGCAATGAGTACATACACGCTACCACTGGCAGTGCGACACTGCAGGAAATCTTCCGGAAGCGAGGCGACAAGCTCTATAAACGAGCCCGCGAAGTAGAGGACAACGCCACAATTAGAAGATTAGGCCAGTACGACCTCGTGAGACAAGGAGATACAAGAAGCCCCGACTCGGATGAAAATTAACATCTGCACACCTTCCAAATCAACCCTTTCCTACTAACCACTCCTTTTTCTAAGCATAGCCAATCCCTGGGTCCCCATACTCTCACGTCCCCACAAACTACGTACCAGAATCATTCTATTCACACTTTCACTTTCATCAACGCCATCTTCGCTTAGTGTCTAATATTATTTCATGTATTTTCTTTCAGCTCGTCTAGAACTTACTCACTCACTACACCACTCACATCGGGCCTAACTGCGCTTGTGTTTCCATCACAGTGCACGAGGGCTCGATATAGTAAACACCACACAAACTCTGCTGCTCCCAACATACAAACCTTCACCCACCAACTCCATTTTCCCTTCACAACCAAATTACACTTTTAGACATAGAGGTTATTATCTGTGACTACAGATCGGTACTTTAGGCATAAACAAGCCACCTACTCCCTCTGAAAGTCGCTTCTGACATTCAGAGCTAGTAGTTCAAGGCAAATAAGGGAGCAAAAAAAAAAAATCTCGGGAAGGATGACAATAGGTATGTTCGCTAGCCCGAGTGTAGCTCAGGCTGGGGCTTCAATGTGATTCCTCATTTATATATTTTGACCAATAAATAATATTAATATCGGCTATTGAGTCTAAAATTAAGGATTTAGGTCATTGTTGTACAAACATTTCTCCTAGAAGGTTAAAGGAAAAATAACATACACTCTTTAGAGACTTACTTATAATTAATTACTTTATTGCATTACATAATTAGTTCGTTAAAACATAAGGGGTATCTCTTTACAACTAAAGATTACAAAATTATATTATTATATTTCCCAATATCTCAGAAAATGTCGATTTTATAAAAATATATTTCATATGAAAGCTTTTTATTTTTAATAGTACTACCCTTTTAAGATGATAAGATATTTAGTATCTCAAATAGTTTCGGATATAACGAAAATTTTCGCTTCTGTAAAGGATCCTAAAATTCATTTTCATGGGAAAGTGAAAATAGCCAATTTATTTATAATCTTAATCAACACCTAGATACGAATTTTAATCAAAATCGTTAAAACCAATTTTGAGTAAATCGATTTTTTCTCTTTTCCTTTTTTATTAAACTACTCTTAATTTTGGGGTTAAAAAACACACACAGACCGATGGCATTGTAAATATAACTTTTTACTTTTCGGGGGAGGGGGGGGGGGAGTTTGATGGGGAAATGAGACATTTGGGTTGAATCGCTTTTACCGTTGAATCGCTTTTACCGTTGAAACACATTACATTGTGTTCGAAAAGTTAAAATATTTATATATATATGTATTTGCGTATAGCTCTAAAGTTATTAGTTTTATAAAATTTTGTATCGGGTAAAATATTTGTATTATAAATAGATCTACATATTTGTGTTACCATCCACTCTACTACCTCTTAGCTACGGCCACAATAGACTAAAAGAAAAGTGGTTGCAAGCTTATACGTTATAAAGAAGAAAGACCTTAGCAACAATTAGGTAACAACATGAAAATTTTATTTCAATATAATAACAATTCAAAACAATAAATTACATGGCCTCATAACCCCATCAGGGGTGTGTTGAAAAAAATATTAAATTATTGCGCAGTACTTTCATACGAATGTTTTCAAACATGAAACATGTTTTTAAGTAAACTAGGTCATTCTGGAAGAAACAACCACTTGATCAGACGACACTATGTTAGTTTCACAACAGTGAGTATTGATCAAACAACCTAAGGTGTTGACTATCCAAGCAGATTTAATTATAAATACCTAGTCGGATATTTATTGACTACAAAAAGAAAAGAGCTTAATCGGCATCTTTGAAATTTTTACAAAGATGTCTGTTTCACTACAGACAGAATAAAAAAGGACGGTAAACTTAATATCATACAGATATTTCGGGAAACACAAGAATTTGGCTTACTGAGTCAAACTCCCGCGGGACTACAAAATGTTGACACAATTACAGACGATAACAAGTTCCCTACTTGTTATTAAAAATTAATATAACATACAAAAAAAGTCTAGATAAACCACAAGTAATTTCAAATAAATAATAGGGAAAATATTTGAAGTAAAAATTAATCCATCACCCCAATTTAACGTTACTTTACAAAAACTATTCAAATAACCAATAAGTAAACATCGTCAAAACGTGAGTTTACATTTAGAATTAAATTCAGACAATTCAAATAAAATACTCCTAGCAAAGATTAGTTCAAAAATATGCCAATTCGTAATTTTAAGTGACCTCACTGACACTAGCGCTTAAATGGCGGCAAAAATAATTAGGTGTCACATTACAAAATTAAGTATTAGAAACAATATTTATTTCAGCAAAAATTTTACGTTGCAGATTCTGATTTATTTCAATAACTACGTCACTTTAATTTTAAAATTGAACAAGCCATAGTTCAAGTCTATTAAATAATTTTGATGAAATAAAAAAATAGTCAATATGATAACATCCTGAAAATATCCAGGTCCAGGACAGGACATCCTGACGGCGTCATAAATAATATTCTAGGACATGATTTCTCCTGAAGGCGTCCCATTTAAAAGTCGTTTCGTCTTCAGAATCACCGAGTTTAAATAATGTTTCTCGTCGCATGAGGTTGAAACGGGGGAAGGGGGTGGGTGTCCAGATACGTCAGTGAGTTCATATCGGCCACTTCGATGGATGAAAATCAGTACGTACACCATCGATCAAGCTTGGATTGGCTTGCCTCTCTTTATCACGTCCGCCAGTGTTGATAAAAGATCCCTTTGAACAGACACGCGCTGTCTTGGGGTGGATTCCGTCTTGTCCACAGGGCGGCAGATTAGTTCTAACTCCGGTACTGTTGCGAGCGTCTTTCATGAGACCCATCAGAATCACTTAGACCGTACGCTTGGGACATCAGATGCAGTTACACCAAGGCTCGTTCGCCCTACTCTTCGATTTAGGATGCGGCGAGTATAGTCTTGTCTTGAAGGTTGTTCTAGCCAAAAGATACAGAGGGTAAGTACATGAAGCGTTTTTGATTGCATGGAGTTTATTCTTGTTTGATATGGCATAGTATTATAGACTGATACTACATTGGACTACAATAGAAAAGCTTACTATTGCGGGAAGTTTATTAATATTGTGGTTTCATACGGAGTGGGTAGTATGACTTGAAGATTGAAATGGATGGTGGTATGATGTAACATCACCAAATGTTACATTTGCAATAATAAATAATTTCATATCTCAAATAATTTTGGAAATGTGATTTTTTTTTTAATGAGAATTTATACATCAGACCGGAGCCCTTATAGTCATTTTGTCGAAATATTGAGATTATCAATTTTGTTTGGAATATTTATAAATTTTCATAAATGAAATATAATCAAAATCGCGAGAGCCAATTTTGAGAAAATCCTCTTTGTCACGCTTCAGTAAATTACCCTTAATTTTAGGGTTACATTTCCAATTCCATAAATCCTTCGGAGCAATCCTATGAAAACTCTGAATAGCAAGATTTAACCAGAGGGTTAAAATAGTCTAGGCTGTAGTTGACGGTACAAACAGACAGACAGACAGACAGCTGGATCAACGGAAATTAAAAAAAAAAATTGGATTTGGGGTGTCTTAAAATGTCGAGAATGATCAAAATCTCGAGCTTGATTATTTTGACGTTTACGATACTTTCTCTACCTATAAGATAGCGAGGAAGTAAAAAAAAAGTATAGACTGCAAGAGCAAAATGGCTTCTGAAACACTCGTTCTAAATTGGGAGAGTTCCTGGAATAGAAGAACGACAAATAAGGACGAATCACAGCAACTTTTAAACATTACTACTTATTTCCATGACATTCACAAATCTGTGTATAATAATTTATGTAGCAAACATGTATCTAATATTATATATACTATGACAACTACCTAAAACTTTATGATCTTGGAATGTAATTAAATTAAATAAAATGAAATTCCATGAAGTACAAACGTATTTACTGTAGAACCCCAAACTAAGCATTATATTTTATTTTATTTTCGAATAAGGATAGACGAAGTAATTTTTTTTTATTGTTCTTTTGTGGATGAATATACCTTGTTCCTTTTATTCAGATTCTAGTGCATTCTTTTTAACATTCATAAAACTAATATATTATAATATGGTAACTAAGTATGTATGTTTCAACCTTGCAAACAAAAGACATG
>CABEEJ010001856.1:32397-61190 GCA_901482245.1 Timema douglasi
GGGGAAAAAGAGAGAACTGGAAGGACTTGCTTTTATACACCTCTGAAAGTGGATAAAAGACAGAAAGAAAAGCCCCCCCCCCCCCCCCTAAAACCGGCAACATAAACCTAAACACGTCAAAATAACCAACCAGCAACAACAACACATAGAATACATTTTTTATGTGGAAAGACTTTGGCTGGTGTCAACATGGAGGAATTCGCTTATAGTTCTATATTACAAAATTTAAAAATAGAAGATGAATGGAATCCTGAAAGTGATATTATGAAGCATGATGAGGTAGTATATTTACAAAGTCCTATAGTAAAATACCAAAGTTACCGACCTTAATTGTTACAGAGGTTTGGCTGCCATGTTGAATTTTTCAGCCAAACAAACGTGCCACAGTTACCACCTAACAGGGTTTTAACAGATTATTCATATTGCATTATTAGCTATTGTTTTATTGATAAGTAACAAATCTTGAATTGATAACCTCACTTTATAGAGATCTGGGATAGTTCATAATGTGTGAATTTTATAATATGGTATGCATGGTATTCTAGTTTTTGTTAGACTGTAATCAATCAAATAGACAAATCATAATTATTTACTAAAATAAATGTGCCTTAATTAGTGCAGTATAGTTTTTCAGTTGCCTCCTATGTATTATAGGTTTCATTTTATTAGGTACACAGGGCTTAGAACTAATCAAACAATGTGCAAGTGTTGGCACAAATTTACCCAACTTAAAAGCGTATTTGTTACAAAGGTAACAATTTTAATATTTTATTTTATTCAAAGAAACTGTATTGAAGGGTTTTTTGGTTAGACCTTTCACAGTAGTTCATCTAAAGCTAAGTACAAAACTATACATCCGAAGTTTAAAATGTACTGAAATAGTCTTAGGAACTATAATTATGAGTTCAAAATTCATCTAAAACAAAGTACAAAACTTTGCCTATGAAGTTTATAGTGCTAGAACTTGTTTTAGGAATAAAATTATTGTATATTTATTAAAAATTCATTTATGTTGATAACCCACAAAATTATTCAGCCAAAGTTTACAATTACACGAGGTAAGGTTGTCCTATCACAGGTGAGTCAAGTAGGCATATCACTCTTATAAATATTGACTTTCAATATTGATCTGCCTGTAGGCACCATATTATTTTTATTTCTAACGTGTTTTATATGTGTGTATTTTATTGCCATAAAGTTACTTTTAAAATTGTACGGGAATTGGTTCAAGTCCATACAACTATAATAATTATATTATGCGTTAATGTTATATTTACGCCAAATTATCGCCCAACAGTTTGCTATGCCCATTTTCATATTTCTGCATTGTTTGATTAGGTACTTACAGTCTTAGTTATATGTTATTTCAAATATATTTTAAATTGGTAGCCTTTTTAATTCCTAGGTTGACATAGACATACAAGAAGATATGGACACTACTATTAAATCCGAACCAGGCAATTACACATCTTGCTCTGTGAAGTCCGAACACCTAACGAGCGGCTTTCTAACAATTTTAGAAAATATAAAGGTAATAAGTTGTTATTACATTTCTACAAATATATAACATATGTTTTTAATTAATGATAGCTAGCAAGCTCATTGCTACAAAAAGGTACAGTTTAACTTTAAAAAATCTTTATACTAGGTTATATAAAATATATGAACATCAAAGAAAAAATCTTGCTTCACTTACATAAAAGTATATTAAATTCTCAAATTAATTAATTTAATTGTAAATTTTGTTATAGAAAAGATTAGAATGTAAATAACGTGTCAATGACAAGCTTGTTAATAATTATGTCAAGTAAAAGATTAATACATTTTTTGTAGAGTGTATAATTATTTTACCCTTACACTCAAAAAGTATTTGTTTAAGTCATCAAACTTCATCTGTTTGATGATTTTAATTATCTGATTCTTAAAATCATAAAATACTAATCGATAGGGAATGAAATTTTTTGGAATAACAAATTGATTTTCTTAGGAATAATATTTTGAAAGGTACATAGTAGAAAAATTGTCCTGCTAGATAAGTTATTTATATAAAAAAAAACTAAACATTTTGAATGAGGTAGAATGTTTAGCCAAAAAAAAAACCTTCAAAATTAAAGGGTTTTAATTTAAGAAAATGACACTAACAATAAGTATCAGAAAATGTTTCATAATTGTAATGTATTAATGAAAGAAGAGGAAAAATTATTTAAAAAAAGGGAAATGTTATCAATATAGTTGAAACATAGAAAAAAAAACTTTATTTTTTTGTATCTGTGAATTTATGATGGATTAAATAGCAAAACTCTTTATTATATTAAATCTTAATAATTACAGTGATAGTCACATATATATTTTAAATTCATTTTTCATCATCATGAAATTAGTTTGTATCAGAACTTATTTTGTAATAAATAATAAATCCTATCATAGCATTTAAAACTGAATCGCTTAGCTTTTGCTTACCCAACTCCCCTAAATCCAATGTCAGTGGAAAAGAAAGGATAAAAAATTAAGTTACAATTTTCATATATTTTTAAATTTGATTATAATGTTTTTTGGATACCAGATTGACACAAACACACAAGAAGATGTGGTTAAACATATTAAATCCGAAATGGACGACTTCAAACCCTGCTGTGTGAAGCTAGAACGCATATCAGACAGCTTTCTAACAACCGGAAAACACACACAGGTACTTACTTTTGAATGAATTTACCAAAAAAAAAAAAAAAGATCTACTGAAAGCTCTGAGTGGTATTCATAAATACTGACATCGAGATTTCTAATAAATGTTGACAAAACATATTCCCTCGTGTTCATCTGAAGCTTGTTCCCGATATTTTAAAGGTGTGGGAAATGTTGAGTTTCTGTGGTTTTTGGTTGGTGAGATAATTTTAAACAAAATTATTTATTTGCAATATCTATGCTATGATGTATTGTTGTGGCATATAGTATCTTTCAATGAGTTTGTGTAAAATCTTAGATTTTAAAATAATCTAACCAATAGTTGTCAATCTACAAAGACCCAAAGATAACCCTAAATGATTCCACGGTAATCGTGTGGGAAGTTGACAAAGTGAGATAAACGATGTTATATCTCAAACTAGAAAAGCTAAAACCAAGATTATTTTTTAATATCCTCTTTACTGTATAATCATTTAATAGCTCACCATTAAATTTATTGTAATAATTCTCTATCTTTCAGAAACACAATGGAGAATTAAATTGTTTTAGTCCACCAGTAGAGGCTAAGGTTAGAGGTAAAAATCTTGATCACAAAGAGACTAAATCTTGGAAGAAATGTAAAGAAGAAGGTTGCTCTAAATGGCCTTTGGGAGGAGGTAAATGTAATAAACATGAAGGAACAAGAAAGACCTGTAAAGATGAAGGGTGCTCTAAATGGCCTTTGGGAGGAGGTAAATGTATTAAACATGGAGGAATTAGAAAGACCTGTAAAGAAGAAGGTTGCTTAAGACATTCTCGAGGGAAAGGTAAATGTATTAAAGATGGAGGAACAAGAGAGATCTGTAAGGAAGAAGGATGCTCTAAATGGCCTTTGGGAGGAGGTAAATGTATTAAACATGTAGGGATCTGTAAAGAAGAAGGTTGCACAAGATATTCTCGGAGGGGAGGTAAGTGTATTAAACTTGGAGGAATGAGGAAGACTTGTAAAGCAGAAGGGTGCTCTAAATGGCCTCTCGTGGGATGTAAATGTTTTAGACATGGAGGGAGTAGGATTAGGAAAGAGTGTAATAAGGATGGGTGCTCTAACCAAGCTCAACGGGGAGGTAAGTGTGCTAAACATGGAGTGACACTGTCGTGTAAAGAAGAAGGTTGTGCTAAAAGGGCTTTTGGGGGAGATAAATGTACTAGACATGGAGAAATTAAGATTAAGAAATGTAATGAAGATGGCTGCTTTAGCCAAGCTGGGGCGGGAGGAAAGTATACTAAACATGGTTTGTCACGAACTTGTAAAGAAGACGGGTGCTCTAAATGGGCTTTAAAGGGAGGTAAATGTATTAAACATGGGGGGACAAAGACTAGAAAGAAATGTAATCAAGAGGGGTGCTCTAGATGGGCTCAGAGGGGAGGTAAGTGTACTAAACATGTGGAGGTGCAGTCAAAGAGGACATGTAGAGAAGAAGGGTGCTATGGTCTTGTATGGGGGAGAGGTAAGTGTCCTCAACATGGAGGAACAAGGAATGTCTGTAAAGAAGAAGGGTGTTCTAGATTTCCCCAGGGAGGAGGTAAATGTATTAAACATGGAGGGATTAGGTGGACATGTAAGGCAGAAGGCTGCTCTAAATGCCCTTTGGGTGGAGGAAAATGTTTTAAACATGGAGGGACTATGATTAGTAAAAAGTGTAATATAGATGGGTGCTCTAGCCAGGCTCAGGGGGGAGGTAATTGTACTAAACATGGAGTAAACCGTACCTGTAAAGAAGAAGGGTGTTCTAAATGGGCTTTTGGGGGAGGTAAATGTATTAAACACGGAGGGACACGGACTAGAAAGCAATGTAATGAAAAGGGATGCTCTAGCCGGGCTCAAAAGGGAGGTAAGTGTATTAAACATGGAAGGACACGGTCAAAAGATACATGTAAATAAGAAGAGTGTTCTAAATGGTCTTTGGGTGGAGGTGAATATTTTAAACGTGAAGAGACAAAGACTAACTGAAGAAGTTTGTTCTAGATGGGCCAGGTGAAAGGTAACTGTACTAAACAAAGAAAGTGTCAGCCCAGGTTGATGTGTAAATAAGAAGGTTGCTTTAAGTATGTTCTGCAGGTGATAGATGTTGTATATATGGAGAGATTTAGGCTGGACGGAAGCTATAAATGTATTACACAACAAGGAGCAAAGATTAAGAAGAAAGGTAAAGAAATAAGGTGTGGTAAATTTACCAAGTTGGGAAGCAAATGTATTATACACGGAGAAATCCGATTAGGAAAACATGAAAAGAGAATTGGTGGTCTAGACAGATTAAGTTGAGAGGTAGTTGTTGTAAACATGTTGGAACACAGGCTAAGAGAACGTGTAAAGAAGATTTATCGATACAGATGAAATATTTTGTAGTGTTAAGATGGATTAAATAGCAAGGCTATTTATGTATTAGTTATGGTTGTAACCGCATCTAAATATCATAGTCTTTAAGATTGAAAAATGACACCAATGACACGTGAATCGAACCCGGGACCTTTATCTTAGTATGCCAATGTTCTAACCTTAGAATATATTACTATAACCTTAATAACATATACAATAGGTTTGCTATTTAATCTATCTTGATATGTATAGTTATAATTCTACAATTGACAGCATAAAGCCAACTACTAAGTCAATGGTAGCTACTTTGTCTAATACCTTGTGATATTAATTTTGTACAAATTGTTAGCTGGCAGTTTCTGCATTTCCATATCAGACACTCGCTTAAAATATAACTGAAGAATAACCCTGGGCATGGGACAATTTTTGGATAGCGCAGTGATTAGAGGATTGATATAACTACCCAAGGGTCCCAAATTTGATTACCGTGTGTCATTTTTATATTCGAAGATAATTTTTTTACTGACTGGCCTTTTATGTCCACAAAATCTTCGATTTTATAATTGATTAGATTGGTTAATATGTTATTTAAATTTCCCCCACATACAGTGTTCAGAGATATATATTATAAAACTAGTATATTTATTGCAGAGCCAAACAAATAAATGCTTTATGTATTTTATTTAATCACCATATTAACTAAACATACAAAATTAAATGGTAATGGTTCAAACTTCTCTAACATATTTGAACTGCACCTATGCTTATAATATGCAGATATATTGGCTGTTTTTGGCTTCAACGTATCACTGGAACTAAAGAGTAGCCATACCCGTATATTTTAGACCTTGCACAAAACCAACCACACATTGGTAGCAATAGCACATACCATAAACAAAAAGGTTAGTATACAGGTTTACTTTTGAAATGGTGAACGATTCGTCATAAGTCCATCTAAAATGTTAATATTTATCATTACAAATCCAACATTTGCTACATCAGCCCAGAATTTGAATTGAGATTCGAAATAAATAATGATGGTCTGAGATTATTTGATTAGAATTAATTTAAATGAAATATATCAAACCTTATAATTTACTAAAGAATATGGCATTAAATCAATCAGGAAGTGCACAAAAAAATTAAAAAGGATGCTTTTTTTGATTATTATGGTATCCCTCCATTTGTTTAAAAAAAATATCTTAGGGTGTGTAGGAGATGACTGGTTTTTAAAAATGAAGAAAAATGTATTATATTTACTAGGCAAAGATAATATTACGTTTAAAAGATCAGTTGGTTGTGTCGCTCTTTAACTGGGCTATAATGAGAGAGAAAAAACACTGCAATTTGAGCACTTTGAAATAACTCTCAATGATTGAGCGAACAACATGAAATAAAATAACCCAAAAATGAAAAGAAACATTCAAAATAAAACATTTGATCAAATTCCTTACATTTTCACACTCATATCCTTTATATTATTTATTTCAATGAGTCATTATTTCTGGCACTTAATGTTAAATAAGCATAAGAAATATAAAATTGATGTATACAAACTAGGCAAACAGTTTCATTAAAGTCTTGCCTTAAAAAAATCTACAAGCTCTTACGTCAAATTTTAAAACTTGGCACTGATCAAAGAGTTAGTGTTTAGGTGTATTTACAAGGAAGTGCGAGATTACCCTCAATCGGCGTGCGTCCCCCAGAATCTCTCCCTCCAAGCGCCCCCATTATAGACCCGTTATCTTTCCCTCCAATCATCCACCACTCTAGACCGGGTATCTCTCCCTTCAAGCATCCACCACTCTAGAACCTATATCTCTCCCTGCAAGAATCCACCACTCTAGACCCAGTATCTCTCCCTCCAAGCAGCCACCACTCTAGACCCAGTATCTCTCCCTCCAATCATCCACCACTCTAGACCCGGTATCTCTCCCTCCAAGCATCCACCGCTCTAGAACCTAAATCTCTCCCTGCAAGAATCCACCACTCTAGACCCAGTATCTCTCCCTCCAATCATCCACCACTCTAGACCCGGTATCTCTCCCTCCAAGCATCCACCACTCTAGAACCTAAATCTCTCCCTGCAAGAATCCACCACTCTAGACCCAGTATCTCTCCCTCCAAGCAGCCACCACTCTAGACCCGGTATCTCTCCCTCCAGCAGTGTGAGTCCACCGTTCTACACCCGGTATCTCTCCCTCCAAGCATTCCCCACTCTACACCCGGTATCTCTCCCTCCAGCAGTGTGAGTCCCCCGTTCTACACCCGGTATCTCTCCCTCCAAGCATCCTCCACTATAGATCCAGTAGCTCTCCCTCCACTCGTCACACACTTTAGACCTGGTATCACTCCCTCCAAGCTTCCCCTAGTCTAGACCCATTATCTTTCTTTACAAGCGTCCCCACACTAGACCTGATATCTATTCCTCCAAGTTATCTTACTCTAAGCCCGATATCTCTCCCTCCAAGCGTCCCTCACTCTAGACCTGGTATCTCTCCTTCCAAGTGTCCCCCACTCTAGACCCAGTATCTCTCCTTCCAAGCGTCCCCTCTCTAGACTCAGTATCTCTCCCTCCTAGCTCCACCACATAATGCCTGAACTATTTAACATATGCATGCTTTTGACCTTGAACCATTTAGGTGGCAGGGGGCTGAGAGTGACTCACACCTCATCTCCCCTCCTAACAGCAGCCGATGTCATGGCATTTGATATTTTCCTGGCTTATTGTTTGTGCGTTATTTATAGTAAAGCGGAGGGCTTTGCTTGTAATCAATCTTAGTGTAAGCTTTCTAGAATAGACATTTACACTTGTAGTAGCAATAAAAATAAAGCTTGATGATTACAATCGTCTAACTGCTGCTTTTTTTTTATTTCACTGAAATATATAAATATTGTATATAATTTCAAATTCAGTTTCATTCCCACCTCCCCTTTTTAAAGTACAAAATTTTATTCCAATAATGTTTTAAATGACTGCCATTTTGAATTATATGTTTGACCCCCTTAATATAATGACTTTTTGAAGCGGCTTGCTTGGATAACTAATTGAATACCCTTGCTTTAGAGTGTCTACATTGTAGAATAACTTCCCCATGATGACCATTTTAATTGTTTCCAATATTTTTATTTATAAAACATTAGCTAGTAAAATATATTTAACGTGTTTATAGAAGTAAATATTTGAGAAAATAAATTCAGGCTTTCCATAAGGGATTTTAATTTTTGTTTAAACCATTTTTGTGTTCGTCTATTTGTCCCATATGCACGAACTACGCTAATATATTTTAGAGGAGTTACAACAAAATTGTACGAATTACATTACTCACCCTCTATCTCAGTTTACTTGCCTCACAGTGAACACGATCACCACCTTAGTTCGCCGCTCGTGCACCAAAACCGAACTGAGCCAAGAGGTGAACAGGAAGGTCGCACCCACCAAAAGGGTGGATAGAATACGCGGCTGTTCCGCGCACTCCCCACTGCCTTCAAAGAGATTCTGGTACTTTTGGAGACGACACGACGATGGTTCAAGTTAATTCCAGTTGGACTCTTATTCCCCCCTTTTCACAACCTAGTGTGATCCGCTCTATGAGAGCTGTACCTAAAAACGTAATCGCGTGCGAAGTAACACGCAGCGGTCATCATTTTGCAAACACGAACCCCTGTTAAGCCGTGAACCTGTCATGACTGGGTAGCTCGCTAACATCCCCTCCCCCATTTTCCCTAGGCCTTGGTGGGAGGAGCTTTCTCCTCCTTAAGTGTGATGAATCGGTCACAGGAGTTCAGAAGCTCTGCCTTAGATATGGCAATGGTTTCCAGAAGCATTGACTCTAATTTACTCAGCAGCTCGGAGCAACATCAAGGACACCACCACGTAGTTAGTCTGACACCTTATTAAAATCGAGAGACTTTTAAAGGTGGAAAACAACCTTCCGTATTAGAGTTCGGTATCCACTTATCTAGGGAACAAACACCTCTTTAAGGTTACTCTAACCGATAATGGCTGAATCCTTCGAGTGTAGTCACGTACTTTTACATGCATAGCAAGACATTTAGAAACCAATAACTTCGTTCCATCAACCACTGGCATCACCAGAAAACTGTAAAAACCACTTTGGATAGCTTTTACCGGTGCTGTGAATTTACTTTTCCTTCCGTGAGTGCTGAACGCTCACTTAGGGACGTTAACCCCTTGGAGGAGTTCAGGTGTCTGCCCTCAGGAATCACTCTAAAACAGATTTCAACCTGAGTTGTCCAGTAGGGACCTAATAAAGGTGGCCTGATAATATTTCCCGGAAGGTACCTCCACCAAAAGCTTAATTTGTAGCTAGTAGCCTCGCCCCTACTCCACCACATTCACTCTCACTCAGACGACCTCGACAGAGATCTAACAGCCCAGCGGGAAAGCCCTCTAGACGTTGACCAGGGGCCACCACGAGCAGGCACTTTCCCGAGATTAACGGATGAGAAACATCCTACAGACAAGGTCTGTAAGCCTCTTGTGGAATGTGAAAAAAGTATCGATACTTTACTATTATCGTTATTTACCTCACTATACTGGTATATCTACTGATATTAGTACTCATACTTTGGTATCGAAAAGAACTATTTTAATGTTATCTTCCTTCACTCATGTTGCGATGAAATGTTTACTGTTTTCTATTATGTTTACTATTAGTTTAAATTCAAATAGGAATGATATTTCACCCTTAGCTAAAGAAACTATTTATGTTTAATTAAGCTTTGATATTTCACTTGACTAGTAACTTCAAAATGTAATATAGCATTCTAGAGTATACTAATATTGGTGAAAACATGTTCATCTTTGAATTACCTTAAGCTACTCTTAACTTATTTGCATGTTAACATGTTCGTTTAGAGTCTGTTTATAAAATAGAAGACACTTTTTAATTCGTCTTTTGATTCACTAATTTCTTTCCAACAAAAAGAACACTACATTTTGTCTATGGTTCTGAACCATATTTTTACCATAACGCCTAACTTTGATAGTTCAAATACAACAGAAATATATAATAACAATACGCAAATTGAAAGACTGTGCTAGGTAAGTTAAAATTGCCCAAAAAGGGGAAAACATCAGCAATGTCCACGCAATATAGAACAACTG
Organism: Timema douglasi; assembly: GCA_901482245.1. Classification (NCBI taxonomy): domain Eukaryota; kingdom Metazoa; phylum Arthropoda; class Insecta; order Phasmatodea; family Timematidae; genus Timema; species Timema douglasi. The sequence goes on from CABEEJ010001856.1 coordinate 42,567, forward strand.
CGGGCAGTTCCCCAACACCTACCCCAACAACAAATACCATTTAACCAGAGCGTAACTATGCCTCAGAAAAGATCATCTTACAGACTTTGATTACCATGTGATGCCTAAGGATGAACGTAAAAAGGGAGTAAGAACAAAATTCATCGTACTATGTTGTTTATTAAATACCAATAAAGAATAATAAAACCCTTTTTGTTTATTTTAGTTAAATTTCCAAGTTTTAAAGTCCTTTAATCTTTAACACATATAGTAAGTGTAAAGTTTAAAGTTAAAGTTATCTACTCTTCAAAATAAACACAAGTGCAAAAGAAATATAAACATTACCATTAGATATTTCAACTTTTGTCAAAGTCTTAAGTTTAATTTCCATTAATCTTTGGCACATATACTAAGAGTAAACGTTTAAAGTTGAAGTTAGTTACACTTCGAAATAAACACAAGTGCAAGAGATTAGACAGTTATGACAATGCGCATTTTTTAAGAAACAATTAGACCTAGCATGAGGCCCACTACAACCTGCACATAACGCGCTTTGAGACGGCTGATTGGGTCCTGGCGATAGCTGAGGTTTTGGTCTTTGACTGAATTGGAACTTTTTCTTGAATTTCTTGTTCTTCTGTTGATATGATGGGCGAATCGCGTTGATGATCTTAGGGTTGTCGCTGGCATTGGCCGGTGCAGTAGCTGGTCCAGGAATCTCTTAGCAAGTGGCAAGAGCAACCATGGAGCTGAAGTTACCCTCTTCATTCCTTAGCTGGTCGTAAACCATATTCGACGAGATGTTGTGATAAAACTGCGACTTGAGGGCGTCATTCAGGAATGTTCCGAAGCTACAAGTGGTGGCAAGATGACATAAAGATGGGCTGAAGGCCACGTAAGACTCTCCCACACGTTGTTTGCGAGAACTAAAGGCAGGACGCTCTTCGTACACTGATCTTGTGGGAGCGTAGTGAGTTTCGAGGAGAGTCTTTAGTCGGGTGAAAGTCTTGGTTCCCAGCGCGACCGGCGAGCAAAGATCTGTTAAGACCTTATAGGTGACTGGGCCAATGCATCTCAGGAGCCAAGCAACTCCTACACCAGCTTCAATGGTTTCGGTGGTGCAGAAATGTTCAAACCAGGCAAAATATTACTTGATGTCCTCAAGACGAGAGTCAAAAGTGGAAAACTTAGTCATGTTGAAACTTTTAGCGTAAGAAAATTACACACACGAGAGCTACAAACAAAATAAACTCAAGAGTTCTTGAAATAATTTTAAAAAAATCTCTCGTCGCAAGTTGTTGTAACCTTACTATAGTTTTGAACTGAGTAAGTTATTCGTAATTGAAAGACTTACATATGATGGTAATATATATAATATGCAATTAGAATATAATTCAGCCAAGTGCCGCCACTACATGTTTGAGAGTACAGAAAACGGAAATTAAAAAGAGAGCAAAGACTAACAAAACTCATAGCCTTCTGGCTGACTACATAACACTACCAAGCTGTAGTACAGTAATGTTAAGAGAGTTTAGCACGTCAGGATGTGAGCAGTTTCAATCTTCTATGAATAGTTTAATACTTTTGTGGCAAGTGCCATTTAAAAAAATTAAACAAATAGTGTTACTTTTTTAATGTGATGTTGTCAAATACTTTCGAATGCAGATAATATATTTTTTAGTTTCTAACTATTCTACATATCTTTGTGGGAGTATTGATATAAAAACTATCTAATTTGTAATAATTAACAAAAATAAGTGAACTATTTAGAGGTAAGATTTTTGGGCCTCGTCCCTTTCTTATTTAATTTTTTCAGCCTTTAATGTTCAAATAAATTTCCTTTATTTGGATTTTGATTCTAGTGAGATGTCTGAATATTGCAAAATCAAATAATATTAAATAGACCTAGAAATGATTATAGTATCATTTGATTTGCCGTTTACTTGCAAGTATCAATGGTAATAGAATCTTCTTAGTGATTTGCTGTTTTGAGAAAATACAGTGATTTAGTTATATAAGTTGTAGAGACACCATCTCCAAATAAAAAATAAACTTTTTTACTTTGGTATATGAATAATATCTAAAGTTAAGGCAGTAGAAAAATCACTGTTACTAAAATTATAAATAAACATACAAGTAGCCAAAGACATAGGAGTGGTGGTAGATGATATCTAGCAGAAGTTTTTTTTAATTGCAAACATTGATCAACCAATGTGTAAATAATTAAGAGAAAAACTAATTATAAATGATAAAAAGCAAAGGCACACTTTCCTTTTGCAAAATTCTTTCATCACTATCTGCTACAATTCACACTCGTAGAATATTTTTGGCCAAAAATGTTTTCACAATAGGTGAATCATGTCGATTTTGTAAATTGGACATCTACAATAAAATGTTAAATTTTATTAATAAATTATGACAGAAAAAATCCTAAGAAGAGAATTAATATTAATATATTTAGGAGTAATATGCATCAAAACCTGCTTTCCGTAACTGGATAAAGTCATATATAATCTCGATTCCTCCAAGAGAGAACATTAAGAAACACGTGGTTTAAAAAAATAGTTAAATTTTGATAATTACTGTAGCTGATTTCAAAGAAAAGAAATAATACTGACTTATTTAGAAATAAATTCTTCAATATCTACTTATCATGTTAAGATGATCTCAGATTCCCTCACCATGCGGTTTAAAGAAAAATATCCAACTATGGTGGCATAGTTATTTCCACACTTCCGATCACCACGACACTTGATGTTGAAAAGCGTTGGATAAATTGGACTCGCTCTCACGACCCCCTGCGCTCTGAGTGGTCAGGCGGTGGTTCTTCGAACCTTGCCTATACCTCACCCCTCGAGCTCACTCTCTCCTTTGTTTTGTTTTCTCCCTACTTTCGTCCCTCTCTCTCTGTCTCTATGTGTCTATGTTTATCGCTTATTTCTTTTTGTTTCATTCTAGTCAGATTAAGGATATAAAAGGACTGACCCTTACGGTCAGTGTATCGCAAACTACCACATCACAGCGTCAAAGAAAGAACCTTTGCTACCAGTGACCATGGAGTGTTGGGCGTGGGATCCGCCACCGCACCGTCGAGGAGAATGATCATCGATTTTATAAGTACTTGGGTCCCAAGCAACTGCGCAAGTTCCATATCTACCATTATGTATTTTTTTAATCCTAAAATTCTTTTGACCATATATCTTTCTTGTATTTTTTTTTCTCACAATCATGTCTCTCGAAATTTGAGGGCGTATAAACGTTGACACGTCAGTTTTAAAACAATCTGAAAACTTAAATTTATTTTTAATTTTGACATATGAAGCCCTTGTTCAGAAATAAAATCTTATAAATCTGAACAGCTGTTTTTATAAAACGTTACAACTATCCACAACGATCCCAACGCTTTCGCATATAGTGTTAACTCGTGCCACCAAAAAGCTTCAAAGTCTGATCAACTTTTACAATAGGTTTTAAGTAGAGTGTTATGGGGGTGTCCTAGAGCTAGTGCCCCAAACTAGTTTACGGGATCAGCTAGTACTATAGGAATGCCCACTTCTTGCTAGCTCAGAACTAAGATTGACTCACCACCTGATGTATAGTCTATAAGTTAATCTGTAGCTAAAGTGTGAGAGACAAATGATAAGGTAATATTAGCTTAAGAGAGAGTATGTCAACAGTTTGGGCTTCACTAATGATCTTCAGGCCTACTCTCTTGAATCTCGTCCCAAGGAGTAGCTTATTGGGGTTGTAACCATCCCATAGACATAGGAAGTAAAACAATAAGGGGGGAGGAGGAGGCTGTGCTTGGACTTTAATATTGTTGCATTCGAGATGAGAGGGTTAAGACAGACAGAAAAGTATCCCATTTCAGGATTTATAAAGAGGAAGATATATTACTATCAAGCACTACAGAGGACCATAAATAGTAGACATCAAAGTCCATAGAGCTATATATTGTTTTAACATATACAAGTTAATTCGTTTTTACGTTTTAACTTAAATATATAATTAAAACAGCTTACTTTGAAATGTTTTCCGTTATTTACTAATCATCAAGCCGAGATGTTTAAACGAAATTCCATGTAGTTAAAACATATTTCCTCTGGTTGGCCAAACTTACCGTACCTCTTTATTTTATTTTATTTTATTTTCGAATAAGGCCAACGAAATCGATTCTATTTATTGTTCTTGTGTGAATATACCTTGATCCATCTATTCAGATTTTAGCGCATTCTGTTTAACATTCATAAAACTAATATATCATATAATGATTACCAAATTTGTGTATTGCAAGCTTGCAAACTAAGAAACAAAACCGTCCAACAAACGATTCACTCCAACGCAACGCACCGCCAAACACAGCATAGAATTATTTTTTTATAAGGAAAGCCTTTGGCTGGTGTCAGCATGGAGGAATTTGCTTATAGCTCTATATTAAAGAATTTAAAAGTAGAGAACGAATGTAATCTCGAAAGTGATATTATGAAGCATAATAAGGTAATATAAATTTGCAATGGCCTGTAATAAAATACCAAAATTATTGACCTTAATTGGCGGCCATGTTGAATTTATTGGCCAAACAAACGTGACATAGTGACCACCTAATAGGATTTAACTGATTATTCATGTTGCATTATTAGCTATTGTTTTATTGACAAGTAGCGAAACTTAAATTGATTAACCTCACTTTATAGAGAACTGGGATAGTACAATTTGTGTGAATTTTATAGTTGTTTGGTTAATTGCCTGGTATTTTAGGTTTATTTAGACTGTAATTAATAACATAGATAATCATAATTAGACTATATACTAAAACATATGAGTTGTAATTAGTGCAGTATAGTTTTTCAGTTGTCTCCTATGTATTATATGTTTCATTTTATTAGGTACACAGGGCTTAGAACTAATCAAACAATGCGTAAGTCTTAGCACAAACTGGCTCAACTTAAAAGATTATTTGTTAAAAAGGTAACAATTTTATTATTTCATTTTATTCAAAGATACTGTATTTCAAGGTTTTTTGGTTAGACCTTTCACTGCAGTTCATCTAAAGCTTGATCTGCCTTTAGGAACCATATTGTTTATATCTTTAACGAGTTTTATTTGTGTGTGTTTTATTGCTGTGAACTTATTTTTAAAATGTGCAGGAATTGGTTCAAGTCCCTAGAACTATAATAATTATATTATGTGTTAATCTGTTAGCTATGCCCATTTTTATATTTCTGCATTGTTTGATTAGGTACTTACAGTCCTAGATACATGTTATTTTACATATATTTTGAATTTGTAACTATTTTAATTTCTAGGTTGACATAGACACACAAGAAGATATGGACATTGCTATTAAATCCGAACCAGACAATTACAAATCTTGCTTTGTGAAGCTGCAAGACCTAACAGACGGCTTTCTAAAAATTTTAGAAAATATAAAGGTAATAAGTTGTTATTACATTTCCACAAGTATATAATCTATGATTTTAATTGATAATATCCAGCAAGCTCATTCCTACAAAAGGTTAAAATTTAACTTTCAGAAATCTTGTTACTAAGTTATATAAATTGTATAAACATCAAAGTTATTTTTTTTACTTTTACACACTTAAAATTATAATAAATACACAAATTAATGAATTTAATTTGTTAATAGTGTTAAAACTACAAAAATATGAATAAAATGCCAATGACAATATTGTTAGTAATTATTTCAAGTAAAACATCAATACATTTTTGTAGTGTGTATAAATATGTGACCTCTCCATTCTACAAGTTATCTAATTCTAAAAGTAAAATAAAAAAATACTATATGATAGGAATTGAACAAATTTAGAATTACAACTGGTTTTTTTAGGAATAATATGTTGAATTGCTCTTAGCAGGAATCTAGTATGAAAATTGTTGTTCTAGATTAGTTATTTATAGGAAAATCAGACTAAAAATTTTAACAGAGTGGAATGTTAAGAAAAAAACTTTTCTAAATTCAAAGTTTTTAATTCAATAAAATAATACTAGCAATAAGTATCAGAATATATTTAATTATTTTAATTTTAATTTTTAAAATATATAAAAAAAAGTGAAAAGGTCACACTAAAGTCGAAACCTAAAAATAAAACTAATTTTTTGTATCTGTCAATTTATGATAGATTAAATAGCAATACGATTTATTATATTAAATGTTAATAGTTACATTAATAGACAGATATTTATTTTGAATTTATTTTTTCATCATCATGAAATTAGTTTGTATAAGAACTTATTTTGTAATAATATATAAATCCTATCATATAATTTAATAAATAATGGTTTATCTTATGCTTTCCCAAATACCCTAAATCTAATGTTATTGGAAGAGAAAGGATTAAAAAAAAGGCACTTACGATTTTCGTATATTTGTAAATTTGATTATAATCTTTTTGGATACCAGGTTGACACAAACACACAAGAAGATGTGGTTATTCCTATTAAATCCGAAATGGACAATTTGAAACCCTGCTGTGTGAAGCTGGAGCGCTTATCAGACACCTTTATAGCAACCGGAAAACACATAAAGGTTATTACTTTTGAATGCATTTAAAAAAAATTAAAAAATCTACTGAAAGATCTGAGTGTTTTTTTAAATAGTGACATCACAAATACTAACTACTGTTGCTAAAAAAGATTACCTCTTGTTCATCTAAAGCTTATTCAATATGTTTTAAAGGGATCGGATTTATTGAGTGTCAGTGGTTTCTTGTTACTAGGATAGTTTTAAACTAATTATTTAATTTTAATAGTTAGGATATGATGTATGGCTGTGGCAAATAGTATCTTTGAAGGGTTTTGTGATCATATTTTAGATTTTAAAACAATCTAACCAATGGTTTTCAAGCTACGAAGACCCCAAAATAACCCTAAAAGCTTCCACGGCAATCGTGTGCAAAGTTGACAAGGTGACATAAAATATTTTACATAATAGACGAGAAATGCTAGAACAAAGATTATTTTTTAATCTTCTTCCTACTGTAAAATAATTTAATAACTCACTATTAAATGTATTGTAATAATTCTCTTTCTTTCAGAAAAACAAAGGAAAATTAATTTGCCCTATTCTACTAGGACAGGTTCAGGGAGGAGGTGAAAATATTGAATATGAAAGAACCAAGTCTTTGAAGAAATGTATAGGAGAAGGGTGCTCTAAATCGGCTTTGGTAGGAGGTAAATGTCTTAAACATGGAGGGACAAGGCCTATTAGGAAATGTAATACGGAAGGCTGCTCAAAATGGGTCCAGAGGAGAGGTAGATGTAATAAACATGGAGGAGCCCGGGCGAAAAAGACATGTAAAGAAGAAGAGTGCTCTAGAAGGGCTCAGGGGGGAAGTAAATGTATTAAACATGGAGGAATCAGTAAGACTTGTAAAGAAGAAGGGTGCTCTAGACTTGCTCGGGTGGGAGATAAATGTAATAAACATGGAGGGACCTGGTCAACAAATATATGTAAAGAAGAAGGGTGCTCTAAATGGGCTTTGACAGGCGGTAGATGTACTAGACATGGAGGCACCAAGAAGAAATGTAATGAAGTTGGATGCTCTAAACAGTTTAAAAGTGGAGGAAAGTGTACTAAACATGGAGGTGCCAGAAATTGTAAAGAAGAAATGTGCAATAAAAGGGCCGTTGAGAGAGGTAAATGTACTAAACATGGAGGAACAAGCTACAGAAAGATATGTAATGAAGAAGAGTGCTATAAATGGGCTCAGGGGGGAGGTAAATGCACTAAACATGGAGGAACAAGATATGGAAAGAAATGTAATGAAGAAGAGTGCTATAAACAGGCTCAGGGGGGAGGTAAATGTATTAAACATGGAGGAACAAGATACCGAACGATATGTAATGAAGAAGAGTGCTATAAACAGTCTCAGGGGGGAGGTAAATGCCTTAAACATGGAGGAACAAAATATAGAAAGAAATGTATTGGAAGAAAGAATGCTATAAACAGGCTCAGGGGGAGGTAAATGTATTAAACATGGAGGGACTAATTTAAAAGACACATGTATGAAAGAAGGGTACTCTAAAGGGGTTTGACAGGAGGTAGCTGTATGACACAAGGATGGTCAAGGACTAGGAAAAAGTGTAATGAAGAAGGTTGTACAAGACAGGTTAAGGGGAGAGGTAAGTGTACTAAACATGGAAAAGCCCCAAGCAAAGAAGTCATTTAGAGAAGAAGGTTGATCTAAATGGTCTTTGGGTGGAGGTGAATGTACTAAATATGAAGGGACCCAAACTAAATGAAGAAGAGTGATCTAGATGGACTCAGGGTAAAGATAGGTGTACTAAATAAGGAGAGTCTCAGCCTAGGTAGATGTGTGTAGTGGAAGGTGTTCTTATGTATGTTCTGTGGGTTAGAGATGTTGTAAACACGCAAGCATTGCTTTACGGTTGCTTTAAATGTATTAAGGCATTGCTTTACAGTTGCTTTAAATGTATTAAGGCATTGCTTTACAGTTGTTTTAAATGTATTAAACATAAAAGGACCAAGTCTAAGAAGAAACTGCAAGAAAAAAGGAGTGCTAAATTGGTCATGTTGGGGGGTAAATATATTATAACTGGAGGAATCCAGAGTAGGAAGACATGAAAAGAAAAAGAGTGCTCTAAACAGATTAAGGTGTGAGGGAGATGTTGTAAACATGGTGAAACACAGGCTAAGAGAATACGTAAAGAAGATAGGTGCTCCAAATATGCTATAGGTAGAGGTTAATGTTGGAAACATGGAGGGGCAAAGCTAATAAAACAAACAAAAAATGTGCCCTAATTAGCCTTAAATTTATTTTTAAAAATGTGTCCATACATATGAAACATTTTGTACCGTTAGGATGGATTAGATAGCAAAACTATTTTTTTTGTGAATTATATTTGTAACCGCATCTAAATAGCATAGTCTTTAAGATTAAAAAATGACACCTGGAAACCGGAATCAAACCCGGGACATTTAGTTTAGTATGCCAATGCTCTAACCACAATATATATGACTACATTCATAATAACAAATAAAATGGCTTTGCTACTTAATCCATCTTTATATGTAAAACGGTACAGCTATAATTGTATAACTAACAGCATAAAGCCAACTACCAAGTCAATGGTAGCTTCTTTATCTAATACTTTGTGATCATAATTGAATACACATTGATAGCTGGCGATTTCTGCATATCCATACCACACTCTGCCTTAAAATATCAGTGAAGAATGAGCCTGGTCACTGGATGATTCCTGGATAGCGTAGTGATTATAAGATTGGCGTAATAAACAAAAGGTCCCTAATTTGATTCCCGTGACCTGGTGTCAATTTTTAATTTAAAAATAATTTTGTACTGTGGGGTCTTTTTTGTCTTCAAAATCCTCGATAATCCTACTAATAAGCTATTTGAGTTTGTGAAATCCTCAGATTGGTAATATTTAATTTAAATTTCCCCCACATACAATGTTCACAGGTAAATTTTATAATACTAATATATTTATTGCAGAACCAAACAAATTTAAATGCCTTAAAAATCAGGGACGATTAATTATTACAGTTGATGTGTATTTTACTAATAAACCTTTTTTTCATATTATTTATTTTCTTTAATCATCATATTACCAAAACCACAAAATGAAAAGGTAATAGTTCAAAATTATCTAACATATTTGAATTAAACCCATACTTATAATATGCAGCAGGCAGCTATATTGGCTGTTTTTGGCTTCAACGTATCACTGGAACTAAAGAGTAGCCAGACCCGTATATTTTAGACCTTGCACAAAACCAACCACACATTGGTAGCACTAGCACATACCATAAACAAAAAGATTAGTATACTGTTGTACCGTTGGAATGGTGACTAATTCGTCATCAGTCCATCTAAAGTGTTAATATTTATCATTAAAAATCCAACATTTACTACACCAGCCCAGATATTTGAATTGAGATCCGAAATAAATAATGATGGTCTGAGATTATTTGATTAGAATTCATTTTAAGGAAAATAAATCAAACCTTATAATTTACTTAAGAGTATGGCATTAAATCAATCAGGTGGTCCACAAAATAATTAAAAAGTATACTTTTATGAGATTAATATGGTATCCCTCGATTTGTTTTTGAAAAAAATCCTTAATTTGTGTAGGAGATGATTGGTTTTTAAAAATTAAGAAAAATATATGATTTTTACTAGTCAAAAATAATATAACGTTTTAAAGATCATTTGGCTGTGTCGTTCTTTAACTGGGCGATAATGAGAGAGAGAAAAAAATTATGTGATTACTTTGAAATAAGTCTCAATGATTGAGCGAACAATGTTAAATAAAATAGCCCAATAACCCATGGATAAAAGGAACATTCAAAACAAAACATTTCATTCAAATTCTCAAATTTTCAGACGCATATATTTTATATTATTTATTTCAATGATTCATTACTTTTGGTACTTTTTGTTAAACAAACATAATATAATAATATTTATTTATCCAAACTAAACAAAAAGTTACATTAGAGTTTTGGCTTCGAAGAATGTACACGCTTTTACGACCAATTTAAAAACTTGGCACTGATCACGGCACAAGTGTTTAGGTGTAATATTTCAAATTTATGAATAGGCTACTCTTAAGTCAAGGCTATTCAATTGGTGGCCTTTTAAGATCTGCGCATTGAAAGTCCGACTATTGTATCACTGGAAAAATGTCGTATAGTTCAGACGGTATGTAGAGGCGCCTGACCTTGAACGGCCAGAGAGAGCTTCAGTCTTTTATCAGTGGTGGGGGAAAATTTAAGCCAAGTATTACCTGGTCCTTGGAACCCCCAAATCCGTGTGTTTACAAGGGAGAGTTAGCTCACCCTCTAGCAGCGTGTGTCCCCCACTCTAGACCCGGTATATCTCACTCCTAACGTCTCCTACTATACACCCGGTATCTCTACCTCCAAGTGTACCCCACTCTAGACCCGGTAGCTCTCCCTCCAAGCGTCCCCCACTCTAGACCCAGTATCTCTCCCTCCAAGCGCCCACCACTCTAGACCCGGTATCTCTTCCTCCAAGCGTACACCACTCTAAGCCCGGTATCTCTCCCTACAAGCGTCCCATACTTTAGACTTGGTACCATTCCCTCCAATTGTCTCACACTCTAGACACGGTATCTCTCCCTCTAATCGTCTCCTACGATAGTCCCGGTATCTCTCCTTCCAAGCGCCACCTCATGATGGCTGAGCTATATAACATATTCTTACTTTTGACCCTGAACAATGTAATTGTCAGCAGACTGAGAGTGACTCATACCTCTCTCCCCTCCACCCAATAGCAGCCGATGTCGTGGCAGTTGATATTTGCCTGGCTTATTGTTCGTGCATTATTTATATTAATAGCGGAGTGCTTTGCTCGTAATTAGTCTTAGTGTAGGTTTTCTAGAATGGAACTTTCTACTTAAAGTAGTAGAAAAAGAAGTTTGATGATTAAAATCGTCTAACTACTGTAATATTTTTTAATTTCCATGAAATATATAAATATTATATAATAATAAATCAAGCTTCATTCCCGCAGCCCACTTTTAAACAACAAAAGTTTAATCCAATAATGTTCTAAATTAATGCCAGATTGAACTAAATATCCAGCCCACCAAATATTATGGTTTTTTTAAGTGACTTGCTTTGATAACTAATTGAATATCTCTTCTCTAGAGTGTCTAGACCCTAGAATAACCTCCCCATAGTAATCACTTTAGTTGTTTTCAATACTTCTAACTATAACATATTAGCTAATTAAATATATTTAACCTGTTGATAGAAATGAATATTTTGGCTATCCATAAGGGATTTTAATTTTTGTTTAATCCATTTTTATGTTTATCTATTTTTGTCAAGTATATATATACTAACTACGCTAATATATTGTAACCGAGCTACAACAAATTTGTCCGAATTTAATCACTCACACTCACCCTATAGCTCAGTTGACTCGCCTCGCAGTGAACACGATCACCACCCTAGTTCGCCGCTTCGTACGAATACCGTCCTGAGCCAAGAGGTGAACAGGAAGCTCACGCCCATCAAAAGAGTGGATAGAAGACGGAGCGGTTCCGTGCACTCCCCGCCGCCATCATACTGTGCCTTCAAAGAGATTCTGGTACTCTCCGGAGACGACACGACGATGGTTCAAGTTAATTCCAGTTGGAATCTTATCCCGCCCCCCTCTTCTCCACCTAGTGTGATCCGCTCTGTGATAGCTATATCTAATGAACGTAATCACGTGTGAAGTCACAGGCAGCGGGCATTTTGCAACCCTGACCCTTGTTAATCCATGAACCTGTCATGACTGAGTATCTCGCTAACATAACCCCACCCAACCCCACTTTCCCTAGTTTTGGTGGGAGGAGTTTGCTCCTCCTTAAGTGTGACGACTCCGTCACAGGAGGTCAGAAGCTCAGCCTGAGATATGGTCATGGTTTCCAAACCATTAACCCTAATTTGCTCAGCAGCTTGGAGCAACATTAAGGACACCGCCACGTAACTAGTCTGACACCTTTTATAAATCGAGAGACTTTTAAAGGTGGAAAACAACCTTCTGTATTAGGGTGTATCATCCACTTATTTGGGGAACAAACACCTCTTTCAAGGTTCCTCCAACCGATTATGGCTGAGTACTTCGAGTGTAGCCATGCACTTTTGCATGTGTAGCAGGATATTTAGGAACCAATAACTCCGTTCCATCGATCATTGGCATCGCCAGACAATTGGGAAAGCCGCCATGGATAGCTTTTATCGGTTCTATGAATTGCTTTTTACTTCCTAGAGTGCTGAACGCCCACTTGAGGTCGTTAACCCCTCAGATGAGTTCAGGTGCCTGCCCTCAGGAATCACTCTAAAAAAAGCTTTCAACGGAGATTTCCAGAAGGGACTTAATAAAGGTGGCTTGATCAGCTTTCCCGTAAGGTACCCCCCATCTAACACTTAATTTGTGGCGAGTAGCTTGATTCCATTTCCTCAAGGGCCTTCTTTGCAGTATTCCTCAAAGTAATAGGAATGACACGAGGGGAATAGAATAACTGAATGGTTCCCTCTTTCAGAACTATATTAGCTTCTGTAGCATTGGCCCACAAGAAGTAAACAAAAAAAACTCGGTGCTCACCCCATCGCACGGCTTTCCGCATTCAAGCACAATACAAACGCAATTTCCATCAATATAAATAAAACTAATCGCCTCTGGTGAAAATGGACGCAAAGAACTTGCGCTACAAAGACTCTAGCGGCAAAAACTGTTCACTTGTACACAATTTAGGATGACCTGAAAAAATCCGAGATGTTTGTTAAAGTTTTAGTCATGTTCTTATTTGGTTCCTGAATGTTCCAGCTCTTTCTCCCCCACCCATCTTCCCATCATCCAAGGTCTCAGGGTTGTATTGTATATATAGTGGTGGGTGGGCAACGAGTGCTACACCCTTACCCACTTTCCTTTCAATCCCGGCTTTCTCCCGGACGTCCTAGACTTCGTTGTCTCCAGAGGTATCAGAAGGCGGTTAGTGTTGAAGTCTCTAGCTGAGCTAGACTCGGATCACAACCCCGTTCTTGTGAACCTGGGATGCGCGGTGTCCTTCATAGACCCCCCCGAAAAACCCAACCTAAAGCGCACTGACTGGGACAGGTTTGCAAATGTGTTGAGAGAGAGGTTGGGACCCACCCCTACCTTTCGAACAGCGGCGGAAATCGATCATGGTGCGGAGCTCATAGCTTCCGCCATCAAGGGGTCGCTCGAAGCTTCGACGCCTAGGCACCGTCCTAAGAGGGCGCCACAGGCTTCTTTGCCCGATTCTATCCTCAGGCACGTCCGGGAGAAAAATCGGCTGAGGAAGGCTTGGCAAGTCTCGAGGGACCCGGTAGACAAGGCCAACTGGAGCCGCAAAGTCCATGCGGTTCGGGAGATGGTCCGAGAATACCGGAACAGTGTCTGGGAGGACAAGATTGAGAGCCTGTGCGTGCAGGACAGGTCCCTGTGGCAAATGACGAGGAACTTGATGCGGGTCCCCGCACCAAGGCCGCCTATTGTGGGTCGCAACGGGGTGGCCAACTCCGACAAGGAGAAGGCCGATGCTCTCGCTGAGCACTTAGAGGCGCAATTTGTACCGACTGACAACCCGTCAGACCCGGTGCACGTTGCGCACGTGGCTCAGGTCATCGGTGCGGTCTCGTACAGACCCTTGGATGAACCTGAACCCACGGAGGTGACAGAAATGTCACGGGCGATAGCCGCTCTAAGATTAAACAAGGCCCCCGGACCCGACGGTATCAGTAACGCGGTCCTCAGAAAGCTGCCCTTGGAGGCGATTGACTTCCTCGTGGAGTTATTCAACGCCGTCCTGCTCCTAAGTCACTTCCCCAGGCTCTGGAAGCACGCCAACGTCCTCTGCTTTCATAAGCCGGGTAAGGACCCGGCCCTAGCTTCGTCCTACCGACCGATCAGCTTGCTCGACTGTCTGGGCAAGTTGTTCGAGAGACTACTACTGACGAGACTGACCCGACATGTTCGCGAGGCGGGCATCTTGGTGGATGAGCAGTTCGGCTTTCGGGCGGGACACGCTACGTCCCACCAACTTGTCCGGCTCGTGGAGCAGGTCACGAGGAACTTCAACATCAACAGGCTGACTGGTGCTGTCTTTCTAGACGTGGCAAAGGCCTTCGACCGTGTTTGGCACGAAGGTCTCCTTTTCAAACTCCTCTCCCTGAACCTGCCCTTCTACCTAGTTAAGGTTGTTCAATCTTACCTATCCCACCGTACCTTCTCCACTACCTTTGGGAACGCCACATCCCAAGTCAGAAGCATCCGGGCTGGAGTGCCGCAGGGTTCCATGGTGGGCCCTGTGCTCTTCAGTCTGTATGTGAATGATATTCCAAAATCCCCAGGCACCGAGTTGGCACTGTATGCGGACGACACGGCTCTAGTAGCGGAGTCGTGGCGAGGGCAGCTGGTGGAGAGGCGACTTCAGACGCACCTGACGCAGTTGGAGGGGTGGCTGACTACCTGGAGAACGAGTATTAACGTGGAGAAGAGCACCGCAGTGCTCTTCACATGGAAAAGAAAGTACTACAGGCCGGCTCCACTCCGGCTGTTCGGAGAACAGATCAGATGGGCGGACAGTGCTAAGTACCTGGGACTTACGCTGGACACCAAACTGACCTGGAGACTACACTGCCACGAGAGACTAAACAAAGCGAGGCAAAGGCTGGGAATCCTAGGCCCACTGCTCAACAGGCGTAGCGCCCTGTCTACAAGGAACGGTCTGACGCTGTACAAGCAGCTGCTCAGACCGATCCTCGACTATGCGTGTCCCGCTTGGGGCCACCTGGCGGACTCGTATATGAGGAGGATGCAGGCATTCCAGAGCGTGTGTCTGAGGATCATTGTGGGCGCACCTTGGTATGTCCGGAATGAGACTCTACACCGCGACCTGGATATGCCTACCATCAAGGACCACTTCCGGGGACTGGCGCAGTCTTTCTACGCCAGACTTCCCGGTGCCACCAATCCTCTTATCCAGGGGCTTGGGAACTACGTCATCGACCCTGGTGGGTGCCATCGACGTCCCAAAGCCCTGCTCGGATAAGCGAGATGTGACAACAGTGGTTTGGGAGGCTCTCACCAGCCCCCCATAGAGTAGTGTCTCCGCACGTAACTCTATTCGGTTTCTCAAATTTCTTACCCCCCCCCCCTTCACCCGCTATGTTACTAATAATATATAATATCTGTTTCTTTGTTTCTTTGTTTCAGAACTTCGCGAAACGCGACAACCCGTTCCTAATTTTTTGTACGTGTTGGAACTTGCTCTCGTGCTCCCCTTCAGGGAGCATTAGGGCATGGCTTTTGATCTCGATCTCTCGATCTCTCTCTCTCTCTCTCGAGTGCTACAATCCACTCTCCTAGAATATTTTTTGTCATAAATGTTTTCATAATATTTGTAGCATGTCAATTTTGTAAATTGGACATCTACAATGATATATTAAATTTTATTAAATTATGACAGAAAAAATGCTAAGAAGGGAATTAATATTAATATATTTAGGAGTAATATGCTTCAAAACCTACTTTCCGTAACTGGATGAATTCAGACATAATCTCGATTCCTCCAAGAGAGGACATTAAGAAACACGTGGTTTCAAAAAAAAAATAGTTAAATTTTGATAATTACTGTAGCGGATCTCAAAGAAGAGAAATAATATTGACTTATTTAAAAATATATGCTTCAATATCTACTTACCATGTTAAGATGATCTCAGATTCCCTCACCATGCGGTTTAAAGAAAAATATCCAACTATTGTGGCATAGTTATTTCCACATTTCCGATCACCACGACACTTGATGTTGAAAAGCGTTGGATAAATTGGACTCGCTCTCACGACCCCCTGCGCTTTGAGTGGTCAGGCGGTGGTTCTTCGAACCTTGCCTATACCTCACCCCTCGAGCTCACTCTCTCCTTTGTTTTGTTTTATCCCTACTTTTGTCCCTCTCTCTCTGTCTCTATGTGTCTATGTTTATCGCTTATTTCTTTTTGTTCCATTCTAGTCAGATTAAGGATATAAAAGGACTGACCCTTACGGTCAGTGTATCGCAAACTACCACATCAAAGCGTTGAAGAAAGAACCCTGCTACCGGTGACCATGGTGTGTTGGGCATGGGATCCGCCACCACAACGCCGAGGAAAATATTTATTGATTTTATAAGTCTCGAGGCGACTTATATTTATTGGAATTTCTTGTTTCATGCAAAGTGACTTTAAAGCATCTCATGTCCTTTTGACTTCTAAAAATATCATGTTTATTTAATTTTTCATATTTTGTGTCCTTCTGACTAAGTATTAATAGTCAAAACGACTCTTATATTATAGAGTCTACATGTTTATGGACTCTATATATTAGTCCTAGTGACTACCTTATTTCCTGTGTCAATATGACAGAATCTCATAGTACGAACTTTTAGTTCCAGATGTAATAAGGACATAGTCCTAAAGTTTGCTTATCCTTGTGTTGTACCTCACATGGCCTAGTTATTACACACCTGGTGATCCAACATCACATGTGCTATATACATGTTGTGTAAATACAACCCCTTGCGTGACCTTCACTCGCACACGGTTTATACACGTCCACACGTCGCCATGTTACGCTCTCACTACCCTCCCTCTCGACTGTAATCACCAGTCTCGCCAACCTCACGCAATAAGTTTCAGTGAGTCTCTAACACTTGCAAGCTATATTTAAGTATTTTATAACTAAACAAGTTTCATATGACGCCATGGACGTCAATTACTTTTGTTTCAATTTTGTATGACTACAAGTTAAGTCAAGTCCCTGTTGGGTCAAGGAGTTCTATGTTTTTGAATCGTTCAATTTGTCACGCTTCGCGTATTAGATTGGTTGGTTAAAGTGCGGAATTCTGCTATTATTCATAATGGGGTCCATGCGGATAATACCTTTTTCCATTGCCAGGTTTTGGGCAACTTTAAACTAACGGTTATTATTTCGGGTAAATATTTGTACTGGTGAATGCTCTGGCAGTAACAATAGGGAAAGGACAGGCCGTAGTACTATTTTGTGTTGATGCCTGTTTGTTAACCATCAACCTATGCAATTAACTAACCTTTCTATTACTATTCATTATTCAATTTTTCTTCAGGACTATTCTTTAAGATCCAAGCAAGCAAACTGAATTACTACTGTATTACATGTATAAGATTGATTTTCAGTCAACTTTCATATGTAATCACTTCACCTCTTTGTTTTTAGAATCATCTGACTAAAGCCTGGCGCTAGCCCAGCTGTGTTGTTTTCAACCTAGCTCTTCAAGCCTACTGCATTTGATCTCGCTGCCTATAACAGATGTTTTCTAGAGTCGCAGCAAGACAATCTGTTTTGTAAATTCTAACTACATAAAAAGAAAATACAAACTTAAAACTTATGTCCTTCTGTAACTATTGCAAACAAACATTTCTTTAATTTTTTCTGTTATACTAAATCTGTTATTGTTGTGAAAATTGTTTATCAATCCTATAATATATCACCTTGTCTTTATTACGTTACTTACATCCCTAGCAACTGCGCAAGATACATAGGTATCTAAAATAATATATATAAAAGTGTAACATTATGATGTATAATGTTCCAATGGGACCACGCCCACTACGAACATTAATGGATGTATCGCTTCAATTCTTACTACCCGCCCCAATAAAATTCAATTAATCTTAGGATCCCTACAATAGTATTGTTCGCTGTTGTAGTTCTTGTAGGCTAAGAAGAAATAATATAACCATGCTGGACAATATGTTTCACAACTCGATCCAAACCAATGTAAAATATATTATATCCACGTACTTACCATTTGAATATGCTGTCTCTAGAAACCTGCTAGGCTGGACGACTCGCGGTAAACCAAGGCCGGCGTATTTACCAGCGCGTCCCGGCACTACAGCTGTACGTACGTGAAATGAACCAACGACTATCTACTTCGTCTAGAAGGCAACTATGTTGCTGACCTCTGGCGGACACTAGAGGAACTTCCTTAGAAACATCGTATGATTGGAGATATCCACTATATTCCAATGGAGCAAGATCAACTTTCATCGAAATCCACATGTTTTGCAGGCATCGTGACGTCACC
>CABEEJ010001856.1:94389-105200 GCA_901482245.1 Timema douglasi
CGGCACAGATTTATCTGATTACCAAACCCTTCCTTCACCTCTGACAAGACATCTTGTGAATGTGGGGAATGCCAGGCCTCCACCGTGGTTCGGATTCCACGTTAAACTGTAGGTCCTCCATTTCATCTCACAATCACCCTACCATTACACATTAGCGTAAGTGCGTACAACCCGAACGGGTAGTAAGACGAGGTGCTAATAATAATAATAATAATAATTACACTTTAAGTGTTAAATATGAGTAAGGTTGAATTTAGAGGTAGTGTACCTACATCTGCATGGAGGGAGAAAGAAAAACCACCCTCAGTATGATCGACCAGTATTCGAACCCCGATATCTCGGTCATTTGCAAACCGTTATGTTGTGAAATGGATGTCTTAGACCGGTGGTTCCCGAATCCAGGGTCACAAAAATGTTACTGAGGGTTCCTGAAAGGTCTCAATAAAAAATAAAGTTTGTCAAAATTATGAAATAATGCATTACAAACTCTTTGTGACACTTGGGAATTATGAAGGATTACCGAAACGCCGACAGAATGGTGCGATAAAAGCTCCCATATACACTCGACACACATTCAGTCAATCATCAATCACATATGAAAGGACCAGTGATGCCTGTGCATAAATAGGACTATTTTATTGGAGTGTGTACTGCTGTGGAAGATATTGATGGTGAGAATAAACAACTTACAATTATTGTTGTGCTGTGAACCAATAGAGTTGTAACATTTTATTATCCGTTATACCCGTTAGTGGCAAGTTCGGGTACCCAGAGGCCCGAGGTTAAGTCCGGGTTGTTTCTGCACTGGCGCCAGCCGGGCAGGCTAATAAATAGTGTGTGGAAACAGGGATGTGGACTTACTTGAAGGTTTGAGGGGGAGAGAACCCTTACACATAGGTTTGTCAAACCGAGTGTCTGTGTTTACCCTCCACTCTCTCTCCCCCTCCAATAAAAGGGGGTGCGTACACACCCTGTGACTTGCAAACATACCTGCTCCGAAAGCATGGAGAAATACTGCTGACCCGACGGCCTGCGATACAGGTGGTACACATGTCCCGGCATCTTGCGGAAGTTACAGGCGGCGTGGTGGAGGGAAGTGTTTTGGCGCGCCTCCAGTAGCACTCTACGGGCCTGCTCCTGGAGGAACCGCACCTGTTCGGCAATCACCTGCAGCTTCCCACATGTGGTCGAGCGCACCAGTGTGTCGGCCTGTTCACAAAGAAACTCACTCTGCTCAAATTGGGGGGAGGTGCATAATAAACAACGGATTATTTCATCTTTGAACTGGATCTGTTCAATTAAGTTAGGTAGTTAATGAGTGCATTAATGTCCTCACACGAGGTAGGAGGAAGGTTAGGAATACCCGCTTTGGTGGTAAAATGGTCTCTCACAATAGACTTAAAATGCCAATAACAGGGAGAATGGGGTTCAAATCTTGGTCAGGTGTACAGAGGGTGTGTTTTAACTCTCTTCTTCCACGCAACTGTGAGTACACTTAATCTAAATTAATCAATCCTTCCTAACGTGTTAGCGTAATTAGTAGGGCCTATAATATATGTGTATAACCCTAAAGTGTCTTAAGACGTAATGTTGTAACAAAAAAAGTTAAATATGTTGACCCCTTTCGTTATTTGTTAATTGACTGTTTATATTTTGATAAAAGTAAAAATATTGTCTTATTTTTGTTAATATTTGACCGATAAATACGAACATAAACACTTTCTAAGCACCGTTTTACGCCGATAAAACTAAAAAAAAACCTAGCACTAGTATGTTTTGTACTATCTGGGTAGTAAGCTATATACTCACGAATTTTAAACACAAATACTAATAGTTTATCTATCCACCAAACCTGGGATTGAAAAGGGATTCTCTAGACTCTTAAGATTATCTCCCTTACCACTCGACTGCGAGATGTGAGCTAAGTCAGAAAGACAAGATGTCGACGTCCCTACCTTCTGTATTTCCTTGGCTAGCTCCACCAGGTCCGAGGGTTCGCTGCGGGCGACCCTGAAGGCGTTCACGAGATTCACGCCCTGCGGTTGTGTGTTCCGCTCAACAAGCGCCACTGGAAACACATGTTACATGAAGCTCAGTAAGTAGCCACACGTGTGACTAGTACTTGGTCCAAGAACGTTATTCAAGATTTAGTAGTAAATAAAATATGATTTATAATATAGATTTGGGATTGTCAGGAGAAATACAAATGCAAGGTGAATACAGTTGGAACAAGATATCTAAGAAACGTATGTGGAAATACTCGTATGGACAGAGTCAGTAATGAATGGGTGTTGAAGGAGTGTGGTTTGAAAGTGGATCCAATAGGCCAGTGGAAAAGAAGCATCTTACGTTGATTTGGGCATGTTGAGAGGATGAGTGTGGATCGAGTGACGAAACTAATATATGAAGGTAGAGTGTGTGGATCATAAGGAAGGGGTAGGTCATGTAAGACGTGGCTAAATGTGGTAGATGAATGTGTTAAAAAGATAAATATTAAGAGTTTTAAGAATAAAAGAGCACGTATGACTATATGTAAGGATGTTTTTTAAGCGAAGGAAGTATGCGGGGATAGAAAAGTGTAGAGAAAGTTAGTGAGGATGGGGCAAGTAGGCCAACGGAATTGTTTTTTGAGCTATTGCGCAAGTCTTGATAGCCTCTACTAACTAAATCCTACTGACAAAAACAAAAGCAAATTTCTAGGGCTTAGTGATAATAAAATTAACTTAATATAGTTATATAGAAAAATATTCCTTACTCAAAGAACATTAATATCAAGAACATAAATATTTAACAGAATGTCGCAACATGGCACCAAAAGTATATTCTAACATTTTTACTAGTACGGGTACTTTAAAATAACAAAATTAATAAAATCTAACCTTTTAGGCACAAATAACACATTTTCCATGTACTGTAGACCCTATCTCTGGTATCTTGAAATATCTTAAACAATCATCTTTCAATTTTCTAAGCTTTATAGAATTATTTTACACTATATTAATCATTTTATAAATAGATATGTGCTTTTTTTGTTGAAACTTATGTATGGATGAGAACAAATATTGTATTGTTCATAATATGACAGATATAAAAATTTAAAAAAAAACCTCCCTTTTGAAGAACTATTCCCGTTATTTCCGACGTCAAACTTAACGATTTTAGATTTAATACCAAGTATTTTAGGAACTGAGTTATGAACTTGTGTAGCTAGGGACTAAACTTTACTTTACTTTACTTTACTTTACTTACTTGAGCCCTTCTTCTTACTGTCTGAAAATTTGGCCGGATCCATGATTAATTTACGTTTCATTCAAGTTTAACATAACCAACCTCCAATGTGACAAAGTTAAGAGTAAAATCAAAAATTAGCATAAGGTATATTTGGTAAAATAGATTTACAGGATTTTATTTTTTATAAGATCTTAACACCATTGTGCGAGCTGTGAAGAAAGAATAAATTATTGAATCCCACGTCTGTGTCAACTGTCGAGGCCTTGAACTGTTATGTAATAGACATAACAAGCTGATAATAATAAATCGGATATAACCACAGAATAGTATATTAATAGATAGACTGTGATGTACACAATTAGGGATTAGCAAGAAGATTAGTATGCAAGCTTTCTATTTATTTAAGTGTTAAAATACGTTTTGTTAGCGCTAGTGTAGTGGCTTTAATTCGAAACTGATGCCATTTGTTGTTTATAGAGGAATGGTCGCGTACAGAGCAAAGAAAAGATGTACGATTACATTTAATACCTTCTGGGCCAAAAAAACGAAAAATAGAGGACTCAATCGAATAGCGAGATTGAACTGGGAGCCGGGTAAAAACTCATGGCTTTGTCATATAAGTGCTATTTGATTTTGATTCGTGTTTTAGTTTAGACGCTACTTACTAGTATTATGTATAATGTAGGTGCCTATTTACTTAAATATATATGTTATCACAATAAAAATAAATTTAAACCCATGATTTTACAGCTTTAAATTGTTTTCATAAAATTCTAACTACTAGCTCAAATTACTCCGAAAAAATGGGGCTAATTTTGTCTGACAAACTTGTATTATAATTACCGGTAGGGAGTGAAAGCAATTAAAATAGCGTCATTAAGGAACCTTAAAATGAAAACACGCAAGGTTTATTTAATTGATAAAAATGTATTGCTATTTTATTAATAAGCTGCGTGCGTTTATCTTTAATCTAGTGGATGGATCTCGTCTCGACAATTTTAGAATTGTAAATTATATATATATATATAAAATTTACAATTCTAAAATTGTTATATATGACGCTATATACTTCATGCAAATATTATTGGTCGGATGTACCGTAGGTGTACATATGTGTGTGCATATATGAATATAATTATTAATTATATATATTCATGTTATATTATTATGCGTTATATATAAGCTTACCTATAAATAATATATAACATATGTATTTTATATATATTATATAAGTTATATTATCTCTATGCTTAAATACAATATATATTATATATAATGTGTGTTTATATAATATGTTTGTATTACATACACATACATATTATTTAAACACGCTTATAATATATATGTATTATATATACTTATATATAATATGTATTTTATATAATATATGTGTGTTTATGAATGTGTATATATAATATATATTTATTACATATAATATATAAAAATATATATTTTCACTATACATATAGACTACTTCCATTATAGTATCGGTTTGACTCACAACTCAATTTATAGGCTAGTTTAGTGGTTTAAATGCGAGTGTACAACTTGGAGTTAGCAAATTTACGAAGAAGCTAACACAATCATATTTTAATACAATATTTTGCAACTTTTATTTTAAGACAGTACCAATAGAACGTATTCGTAATGATTCGTAACGTATTCGTAATGATCCAAGCTCCCTTATGGAAAAAAAAATCACGTTACGTTGAAATTTTGTAGAGATATTCTTATAAAACTACTTTTGTCTCATATTCCGCCATGTACTGGTTAGGGCAGTCAAGCCGGCTGCATAGCAGACGACGCTTGATGGTCGTACACTTACTATACAGAGCTCTAAACTTATTACTTGTAGACTTGACACTATCCAATGCTACCAACATAGCTCATAAACCACTAAATAGTGACGACTTTAAAGTGGAAATTATATGGGAAATTTTATAATTCATACATTTTTTTATTTTATTTAGATTTTGTCTCACCTTAAACACTGGTATTAAAACCTTAGGTAAGATTGTAACCTTGTTACAACACGTAAAGAAGAGGATGGTTTGGCTTACCGTTTCTTCCCCAGTTGACTCGTTGCGACAAGGCTCCACGTCACAACAATATAGCAGCACGACTCATTTCATACTGACCTGAGAGATCATAGTTTGTTGCTCACCTCTAAATGTGCCTCGCCCAATAAAATAATACAGTCGATATGCACAGGTTGGGTGCGCGCAGACAGCTGTGATTGAAAGATAACGGAACTATTGTTCGGCGCGCGTTTGAATTATGCCTGTACTGTGTGAGAATGTTCTAGAACAGTGCTACCCCCTTTACCCCTTTACCCCTCTACCCATCATTGCTTTGAGAACACATGACCCCAAGTGTGTGTATATAATGGCAGAACTCTGTAGTGCCAGCACACATTGCACTACGATCGCTAGGTGAGGCACTATGGTCTTGGATAAATTTAGCTTTGTCAGCCTCATCTAGTATGGTCGTCAAAAGTCAGGAGTCAAATTCGATAGGATATACTTTCCCAAGTGGATGTTCCAGATCTGTGGCATAGCTAACTCCTAGTTCGTTTCACAATATTCTTTCACACAAATGCAGGTACACTCTCGCTAAATTCTAGCCAAATGAACTAATGGAAGCAAAACATTGAAAATACTAATTTTATACAAGAAATATTGAAACAAATATATAAGATAGTGGGAATATGAGTGTGGTTGAGTTTGGGGTAGATGTGTAGAAAATTTCTTATTTGGGTTTTTACATATCACAAAACTTTATAGTGAATTATACTAAGGGATGTATAATTGAAATGAATAAAAACACACCCGCTTCTGTGGCAGAATGGTCTAAGTCAGGGAAGTCCTACGTTTTTCATCCCGAGGGTTAAACCTCATTATCAGTTTGAACTGCGGGCTGAAGATATATTTAGAAATCCCATCCCATACATGCACGCACTTTCACTAAGCAACTTAGCATTACAAATATAATATTTATACTTTTTTTACTAATCAAATAAATGCATATAAAAACGCAATCATGACCTTCTAAGATAAATAATATTGTTATTTCTTATTTATTTAGCACCACGTCTTTGTCTTGCTATCTATTTGGGTTACACGCGTATTCACTAATTACACTAATGGGCTAGGGATGGGTAAAGGTTGAATTTGGATTAAGTGAACCTGCATTTGGGTGGAGGGAGAGGGTAAAACCGTTTAGGAAAAACCACCCCAGTTCACCCGAGCGAGATTCGAACCTCGATCTCCGGAGTGAAGCAGGGGAGTGCCCTTTCGTACCAATACTATTTGTAATGGTAAAGTAAATGGTCATGAACAAAGTGGCAGTAAAACTCGGGGAGGAAAGAATGAAAGCCATGATGTTTGAGGGGAGAAGGAAGAAGGAAGTACAGGAAACAATACAGGAATGGAATGAGGAAGTTAAAGAGTGTGGAATGAAATTAAGCAAGGCAAAGTGTGAAGTGAGTATAATGACAAAAAGAGGATAAGGCTTGGTAGAGCTAAAGGTTGGATGGAGTAGAGCTGAGAAAAGTACAGAACTTGAAATATATTGGAATCGTGATTGAGGAGAAAGGTGGAAGTAGAGAGGATTTAATGAGCAGAGGACAGCAGGTAGAGTTGATCTGTAAGAGACCTGTCACTGTCATGGCAAAGAGAAGTGCTCTTGAAGTGTTGTACAGGGTGTACTTTGTACCTATTAATTGTCCACACATACAGCAGAAACATGGACAGTAAATGTAAGAGAGAATAGAAAAGTGGAGACCATAGGAATACATTTTGTGAGGGAAATGTCAGATGTCACGAGGAGAAACAAGGTTAGAAATGAAGTTATCCAGGAAAGAGTAGGAGCACATGGAGTACTTGAGATAGTAGAGGAAGCAAGACTGAGATGGTATGGGCATGTAATGAGAATTTTGGACTACATGAGATAGTAGAGGAAGCAACACTGAGATGGTATGGACATGTAGTGAGGATGTTGGAGTACATGAGATAGTAGAGGAAGCAAGACTGAGATGGTATGGACATGTAATGAGGATGTTGGAGTACATGAGATAGTAGAGGAAGCAAGACTGAGATGGTATGGACATGTAATGAGGATGTTGGAGTACATGAGATAGTAGAGGAAGCAAGACTGAGATGGTATGGACATGTAATGAGGATGTTGGAGTACATGAGATAGTAGAGGAAGCAAGACTGAGATGGTATGGACATGTAATGAGGATGTTGGAGTACATGAGATAGTAGAGGAAGCAAGACTGAGATGGTATGGACATGTAATGAGGATGTTGGAGTACATGAGATAGTAGAGGAAGCAAGACTGAGATGGTATGGACATGTAATGAGGATGTTGGAGTACATGAGATAGTAGAGGAAGCAAGACTGAGATGGTATGGACATGTAATGAGGATGTTGGAGTACATGAGATAGTAGAGGAAGCAAGACTGAGATGGTATGGACATGTAATGAGGATGTTGGAGTACATGAGATAGTAGAGGAAGCAAGACTGAGATGGTATGGACATGTAATGAGGATGTTGGAGTACATGAGATAGTAGAGGAAGCAAGACTGAGATGGTATGGACATGTAATGAGGATGTTGGAGTACATGAGATAGTAGAGGAAGCAAGACTGAGATGGTATGGACATGTAATGAGGATGTTGGAGTACATGAGATAGTAGAGGAAGCAAGACTGAGATGGTATGGACATGTAATGAGGATGTTGGAGTACATGAGATAGTAGAGGAAGCAAGACTGAGATGGTATGGACATGTAATGAGGATGTTGGAGTACATGAGATAGTAGAGGAAGCAAGACTGAGATGGTATGGACATGTAATGAGGATGTTGGAGTACATGAGATAGTAGAGGAAGCAAGACTGAGATGGTATGGACATGTAATGAGGATGTTGGAGTACATGAGATAGTAGAGGAAGCAAGACTGAGATGGTATGGACATGTAATGAGGATGTTGGAGTACATGAGATAGTAGAGGAAGCAAGACTGAGATGGTATGGACATGTAATGAGGATGTTGGAGTACATGAGATAGTAGAGGAAGCAAGACTGAGATGGTATGGACATGTAATGAGGATGTTGGAGTACATGAGATAGTAGAGGAAGCAAGACTGAGATGGTATGGACATGTAATGAGGATGTTGGAGTACATGAGATAGTAGAGGAAGCAAGACTGAGATGGTATGGTCATGTAATGAGGATGTTGGAGTACATGAGATAGTAGAGGAAGCAAGACTGAGATGGTATGGGTATGTAATGAGGATTTTGGAGTACATGAGATAGTAGAGAATATAAGAGTGAAATGGCATGGTTTTGTAGTGAGGGTGGAAAGGGGAAGGATGCTAAAGAAAAGTATGTAAATTAAGTATGTAGGGAAAAGACGCCAAGGGAGAAAGTGGTAGAACGAGCAGGTAACAGAAAGTCTGGAAGTGAGGGAATAACAAAGGAAGCAATTAAAGGAGGAAGAGTGGTGGAAAGATAGAGGTAGATGGAGTCGTTAATTTACTAAACAGACCTAGCCCAAGCACTCTAAGCACTATTGCACTAAGACACCAATGTACGAAATAAAAAGAGAGGGAATAAGATGAACAGCTCACCCTGCGAAGATTCTTGTTTATCTACTGATCGCACGTTACGTCTTCCTCTGACGAGTTTACACACTCACTCTGCTATTTGCGCCTTGAAAACATTGACTTGCTTTTTAACTTTACCTATTTCTTGTTTCCTGTTCTAGATTGACAAATGGTACCACACACTTTTTTAATCTCCGTCCTGACAGGAAGACTCCTGCAGGCAATTTTAGTAAATGAACCAAATAGTCTAAGTTGTTAATAGAAAACGAATTTACAAAAAAAAAGCTATTTCAAGATTAAAATAATTTTCTGACACTGTAGGAATATTTTTTTAATTGTTTTTGTTTCAACATTAAATCCTTAAAACTCGTGAAATAAAATGTAAATACACTAATACAGTAAATCCTATCTTGAGCTGACGTCACAGGTAGGCAACTCCCTTAATTTCCATGCAAGTTTGCTTAAGGGCCTTATTTTCAGTGAATTTGGGCCATATTTGGCTCGCGGGCCGCCCCTTGTACCACAACGGTCAAAGGCATCACTATCACAATAACTGGATTGCTGATTACAGGAAAATAAGGGTTCGAATACCGGTCGAGTGTACTGAGGGTGGTTTTTACTAAATTGCTCTCCACTCTTCCGTCACACAAATGTGAGTACACTTCCTCTAGATTCAACCTTATTCATCCCTAGCACATTAGTGTAACTAGTACACACGCATGTAAATAAAACTTGTAGTAAGACGCGATGACGAGAAATAATGCAAAGGGCTAAGGGTCCCCCACAAGCTCTATATTAAATGCACAGTCCTAGTTTGTGTGGACATCTTTTTCAGCAGATCTCAGGTAGGATTCCCTCGGTGCGTCTCGCGTCCACAACCAGCGACCGGACTGGTTTCCATAGTTTGTTATGTGGCCAGGTCTTTCAAGGCGGCCGGACTGGTTTCCATAGTTTGTTATGTGGCCAGTTCTTTCGAGGTGACCGGACTGGTTTCCATAGTTTGTTATGTGGCCAGTTCCTTCGAGGCGACCGGACTGGTGACCAGAGTGCGCGTCTACCGTCTCTACATTGCGTCTGCGTCCAGACTTCCCCGTGAGCCCCACCGAGCACCGAGCAAGCGTGTGTTTTAGTAGAGTTGTATCTAGTTTTGTCATAATTGCTTGATAAATAGAAGCTACTTACAACAAATACTTTTTTTTTTAAGTGGTTCAAAGGAACAGCGCCATTCGAGGAAATCTTAAGTCCCTGTCAGTATAAGCTTAGAGTAATGATACTTAAGGTGGTGCTTACAATTTAGAGACATTTAAATATTAAGGTTGGTGGGGGTCCTCAGTCCGTTTCATAATTTTAGGTTTGTTTGGGCTGGTTTTAAAATAGTCCCAAGATTTATCCATAGAAGTGTGACGCTCACGCAGAGGTCGGGAAGTGTGCCCCAAAAAATAACCATGAGGTCACAAGAGAAACATTTTTTTATTGTAACGGGCAAACTTGGGTTAGCCCCGTTAAAACGTGCAAGAGAACGTATGTGTGGCTAGTTCCTGCAAATCATCAAAGTTAAACATAACATACTAATGTAAATGCTTCGCTAATAAGATATCTCTTTATTTACATACCACTTCGCTGACTCGTCCTGTAAGCCTGATGCCCAATTCGATGACACACCATAGAAGATAAGTGACCGATCACCGCTGCTGGGACTAACTACGCGTTCGACCACAAGCATAATCCAACTGACCGCTCCTAGAAAACCGTTGGCCTGCCTAGCTCAGAAGAGTGGGGAGGTTCCCCCTTCGCCTTGTACGGGCCTATCGACTATATATTCGCCTGACTGCTGGGAACTAGCACAGAACGCGCCAGCAGACGATCGCTGAAACATCGTCTACGCAGTCCGAATCAGCGCGCACTTCTAGTCAGAATCTATCATCTAGTCGACGGTGGTCTTACTATCCTAGGGGAATGGATATTCTATACCGG
>CABEEJ010001856.1:112837-133058 GCA_901482245.1 Timema douglasi
CCCCCCCTTCACGGGTGAGGTATCCGGGGCGGGGGTTCCCCGATCAGACACACTCGAGATTCAAGAAGGCAGCCACAGGGCTAATATTCGGTCCAGTAACTATTGCGCTGCTACAAAAATGGACGCTCGCGTTCTCCCGGTAAGGATGAGGCTATGTTCGGTGAACTCGCATCTACTTCATAACCAGCTCAATTCGCTAGCATTAATATACTACAGTCTTCTCTCCCAGCTAACCTAATGTTAAATACTACGATTCTACAGTCTTAGTGTCATTGTGTGAACAGGCCCTTGATTTTATTACAGAGGAGAGTGGCTAGGGCCTGTTCACAAGGTGCTACAATTAAAATATCAAAGGCTCAACTTTCTAACCATAAATAGTATCGTTTGATTTTAGTGGTAAACATTTTGCGTTGCCGCTCTTGTTTCATTTCAACGAAATGCCGATACTGAAAAAAATATTAGGTTAGTTTTTAAAATACAAGTTTAAAAGTTGGCAACTGTTTGTTTGTTCAAGAACTTCAATTGAAATTGTTATTAATTCTTAAACTAACACTTTTTTTGTTGATATGTGTTGAGCTGGTCATGCATTCTAACTAACCCTGTAACTTTCTATCGCCAATAACTTAACAGTTCAATCAATAAATAGAATCTAACGTTTCACCTATTAAAACTCAAATCATCAAATTATAAAACTAATTGTTTTTGACTTGTTATCGTTATTCTACTACAATTATACATTTTATAGTTTTCTAAAAGTATAGCTGGACTTTCTTTTAGTAAAAAAAACAACCTTTGATTCAGGAAAATCACAATCCTAGTTCCTTTTTTTTCTTTTCTCCTTGAAAAGTGAAAGTAGCTTGGTTTCTTTTTCTTGTGAACTCCTGAATAA
The DNA here is from genome assembly GCA_901482245.1 of Timema douglasi. Taxonomy (NCBI): domain Eukaryota; kingdom Metazoa; phylum Arthropoda; class Insecta; order Phasmatodea; family Timematidae; genus Timema; species Timema douglasi. Next base: position 113,727 of record CABEEJ010001856.1, read on the forward strand.
ATATTTTCTTAAGGTTATCTTTGCGGTCTTGTCTCCAGTACCGAACCAGAAGTGTTTCTGTCACGAACAACGTTAGAGGGATCACTGGTACGAGATCTGTCTGAACATGGCCGTTATTTCTTCCATTGTCTTGTTCTTGGTTTCCGGGACCTTCCTGTACACGAACACAACGAATAACGCCAACAGGACGCTGAAGATTATGAAAACATGACCCCCGAGAGCTTCCTGGAAAGAAAAAAAAGGACAACGGTTGACTGACAAGAACGCTTGTAATCAAATAAATATAGGATTTGTAGAAAGATGAAGTAAAACCACTAACACAGATTTACAAAAACTTTGTATTTCACTGCTTTCATCGCATCTTCTTCAGGAAGTAGTAGTCGTAGGACTAAATAGGAAGTCAGCTTTAGTGACCACAACTTTGAGGCTTTTTTTATTTGAGGTATTTAACGTGCACTTTTTAAACCCTCTGAATATATCAGTACATGACTTACAGACTAACTTAAAGCTAGAACAGACACAATATCCAGTCCCTGGCTGTTATTATTATTATTATTATTATTATTAGCACCGCGTCTTACTACCCGTTCGGGTTATATGCACTCATGCTAATGTGTAATGGTAGGGTGATTGTGAGATGAAATGGAGGACCTACAGTTTAACGTGGAATCCGAACCACGGTGGAGGCCTGGCATTCTCCACATTCACAAGATGTCTTGTCAGAGGTGAAGGAAGGGTTTGGTAATCAGATAAATCTGTGCCGGGACCGAGGATTGAACCCCGGCCGCCAGTACATAAGTCTGACACCTTACCCCTAGACCACCAGGTCACCCCCTGGCTGTTAATCCATCAAGGTGAAAGGGGAAACTCACATTTCACCCATGATAAATTGTTTTGCCATGAAGGGGAATCAAACCCAAGACTTTTGCTCAGTAGGTAGTCATGCTACTGACCAAGATAAGGTGTTGGATGCTAACTTAGTCTTATGACTACTACTTGAGGAATAAGAAACAGTAATGGATGTAAAAAAAAAGTGTATGGAGAATTAAGATGATGTAAAAACAAGTATGAATGGACCTACACAGGTATTGAACCTCATCTTCTCAGGAAAAATTCAAGCGCACAAACACACACTCGACCGTGGTAGTTGGATGAACTAATTGTGTTCTATAAAATACACAATAAAGATATTGCTTCTCAAGTCATTTAGAGAGACGCATCTAACCTGAAGGGGCAAGAAGGCGATCCCGACTATGAAGTTGGCGGTCCAGTTGACGGCTACAGCGAGGCTGGTTGCGGCGGGCCGGGCCGACTGGTTGAACAGTTCCGACACGAGGAACCAGGGGATGGAACCGGGACCCGTCGCGAACATAACCACAAAGAAGATCACCAGGAATATGGAGAAGTGTGACACCCAGGCGGCCGAGTTCTGAAAGAGGAGTATTCGGTGATGAATACAAGCTGTGTATGGCACGCTTAATATATACAGTTCAATATTCTTAATTCGTAAATGGTTATGTTTACTTTCGACAAAACTACAATAACAGTTCTCACAGGTTCAAGTCTACAACATAGCGAAATCAAGACTCCTACGATTTAATTGTATCTGCCAATGCCAACAACATAACAAATTCAACATTTCCATATTGAGACTTTTAAGCCCTATGCTTGTGAAAACTTGATTTAAATTTTTTTTTTCTATGTATTTCTTTAATTCATTATTACTAGCCAGATTTGTTAGGAACAGAAATTTCACAAAGCAAAGTGAAATATACTCTATTATTAAAACTATAAATTCTTCAGCATAAACTAATCATTTTAATTCTTTTTTTAAATCAGCTGTGACTGTTTTAGCTTGTAATGTGACAAAGTTTTTTGCAAAATGAAATGCCTGCCCGAATCTGTCCGTGCCCGAGCTTGCCCGATACAAATATTTGCCGCTCGACCAACCCTAAAAAAATTGTGGGCTCTATTAAATTATAACTCATAATCTGGACTTTAATCACTGTTACTCAACCAAGGTGGTCAAATCCCTGGACAAATAAATATGCAACCCTTCACAACTAAGGACATGGGAACTGGCCCATCAATATATCATCAAATCCAGACAAGCCCCTAACCTCAACCTTAGATAATTCCTCTCCTTCCTATCAGTACACTTATTATTACATTCAATGTAACAGTAATAATAATAATAATATTACAGTATATAACATCATTTTTAGTTTATATATGTATATATATATATATATATATGGCAGCACTTTTTATATATATAAAGTGCTGCCATCTATATAGTGATATCATCACTGAACAACAGTCAACCTTGCAGTTTAACCAAGAGCATAACTCTACTCTATTGACCTGATGAAGTTGTCTGTGACAGTGAAATCTTGTCCTTAAAAATGTGTTTGTGAGTTTTTTTTATTGTTCTCTTTAAACAATTTCTACTCCAGTATCACCAAGGTTAGTGTACTTGCTATCCCTCCTAATTTAAAGCTTTAAATATAACAATGAAAGGAGGGTAGAAAGGCAAGGCCAAAAAATTTACCAGAAAAAAGCTGTAGGCCTTAAAGTTCACCAATAAAACGCAACAAAACTTGTAACTTTTTTGGGCACATCAATCTCCTTGTTCAGCCTATAAGAGAGTAAAAGACAGACTAGACTATGGCAACATGGCCAGCCCTTTCCGGCCAGTGTAGGCATATGGCTACCATACTCGGTTTTTAATGTTTGACTTTTTATATGGTTTGTATCTCTAATAAATACTGTAAAATATATATATATATAAATGATACTATATGTAGCAAAATGAATTCATATTAAAAATAACTTTCAGATTATATTTGAAAAACTTTTTTTTAAGTTATAAACAGATCTTAAAACAAAACTCTCGTTTTTTTGTTTTTTTTAATATGCCTAAGTTAATTTGGATTTGACAGGGCTAGAGGTAGGTCATGGTCACTTAGATATTGTTGTTGTCTGTTCAAACCTGTGTCTTTACTGGTAGATGGATACAATGTTGTATTTATATAATACCTAATTAATGTTATTATTATTAGCACCGCGTCTTACTACCCGCTCGGGTTATACGCACTTACGCTAATGTGTAATGGTAGGGTGATTGTGAGATGAAATGGAGGACCTACAGTTTAACGTGGAATCCGAACCACGGTGGAGGCCTGGGTATTCCCCACATTCACAAGATGTCTTGTCAGAGGTGAAGGAAGAGTTTGGTAATCAGATAAATCTATGCCGGGACCGAGGATTGAACCCCGGCCGCCAGAATGGAAGTCTGACACCTTACCCCTAGACCGCCAGGTCACCTCTAATTAATGGATTACAGTGTGTATATATATATATATATATATATATATATGTGTGTGTGTATATATATATATATATATATATGTGTGTGTGTATATATATATATATATATATAGAGAGAGAGAGAGAGAGAGAGAGAAATGACTGGTGTGAGTAGGGGACAACAACATCTGAAATGTATAATGAGAGAGAGTGTGCAGATAAGATTTTGAGGTCAATGTTTAGCAGTTACTGGTAATTTAACAATGAACCAACCTGAGCTAATATTAACTGTAGATTAAATTAGGCTAGAGATAAAAATATTGGCAGGAATTGGTGTAGAGGGTGATCAAAGATAATTAGTGCTTTGAACCAAACACCTTCCTGATCTAAATAATTTAAAGTGAACTAAGAAAGAAAAACTTAAGGCTCTTTTTTTAGTGCTATATACATTAAGTTTTAAAAGTGCACTCATACAAACCATTAATATATTTCCAAAATATACTCTTTCTAGCACCGCGCCTAATTACCCGTTCGGGGTTATATGTTATTATTATTATTATTATTATTATTATTATTATTATTATTATTATTATTATTAATAGCAACGCGTCTTACTACCCGTTCGGGTTACACACACTTATGCTAATGTGTAATGGTAGGGTGATTGTGAGATGAAATGGAGGACCTACAGTTTAACGTGGAATCTGAACCACGGTGGAGGGCCTGGCATTCCCACACTCACAAGATGTCTTGTCAGAGGTGAAGGAAAGGTTTGGTAATCAGATAAATCTGTGCCGGGACCGAGGATTGAACCCCGGCCGCCAGCACAGAAGTCTGACACCTTACCCCCTGGACCGCCAGGTCACCGGGGTTATATGCCTATGTACTAATTACGCTAATGTTTTTAGGGACTAGGCAAGCTATATTTAAAGGAAGTTTACCCACATGTGCGCGGAGGGAGAGTGGAAAACCATTTTGGAAAAACCCACCCTCAGTACACCCGACTGAGATTTGAATCTTTATCGAGAGTAGCCCGATTGGGCCACACTGGCAATGGAGCGATTCAAAATATACTATTAGTATTATTGTTACTGTACTATATTACTATTCAAAGTATAAGTTGAGCATCCCCGGAGCGCGCTATCGGGCGACTCACCACGTATGCGAGGCAGATGGTGAGAAGCACGCAAGTGAGACACATCCCGGAGAACCCGATGAGCAGTAGAGTCTTGCGCCCTGCCCTCTCCACCAAGACCAGAGACACGACGGTCATCAGCACGTTGATGGACCCCATGCCCAAAGTGGCGTATTGGGCGTCCATGTCGTCCAGTTTGGCCATCTTGAATATCTTGGTCGAGAAGAACATCACCTGGAGACAGACATAAGGATATGAGACACGCTCCCGCACTAGATCATTACTCGGAAACAGCGCACTTTATTTCTATCGCACAAGCTTCGTAAGTATCGGATTCAGAATTTTTACTTTGGCATCCGAGTCGAAACTGACTAATATTCGAAGTGAAGTCAAAAAGTTGACAAATATTTGGAGCAAAGTTGAAGTTTTCGAAGCTCGGCCCACATCCCTACTGTTCTATGCTATTCCCGGCGGCGGTTTGAAACACTCCGGCGCTTGCTACTCACAGCGTTGATACCGGAAAGCTGCTGGCATATCATAACCATCATGGCGATGAACAGAGGAATCCTCAACATTGAGTTCATGAACATGTCCTTGAGGGTGACCTTGGGCAACATCTTCATGGCCTCGTACTCGCTGCGCATGTCGTCCATCTCGTCGTGCACCTCGATAGTGCCTCTCAGCCAGGTCAGAGCTGTGGACAAGTGCACAATATTACTATCTATATGGGGGGATCTTTTTAACACCACGTCTCACTACGTGCTCGGGTTACAGCCTTAAGTACTAACTATTATTATTATTATTATTATTAGCACCGTGTCCTACTACCCGTTCGGGTTATACGCACTTACGCTAATGTGTAATGGTAGGCTGATTGTGAGATGAAATGGAGGAACTACAGTTTAACGTGGGATCCGAACCACGGTGGAGGCCTGGCATTCCCCACATTCACAAGATGTCTTGTCAGAGGTGAAGGAAGGGTTTGGTAATCAGATAAATCTGTGCCGGTACCGAGGATTGAACCCCGGCCGCCAGCACGGAAGTCTGACACCTTAACCCTAGACCGCCAGGTCACCTAAGTACTAACTATGATAATGAGTTTAGGTATTAGGAAGGTTATATTTAAAGGAAGTGTACCCGCAGCTGTGCGGACGGAGAGTGGAAAACCATTTTTTTTTAAAAACCACCCTTATCGCACCCGACTGAGATTCGAACCTTGGTCTCCTCGTGATCGGCACTCTAGTCCACCACGCGGGTAGCACGTTAGACCACACGACCGGTGAAGTGGTTATATACATACCATTCCATAAGGAAGACGCAGTAAGAGCATCGGAATATTGAAGTGTGTGTAAATATATTGTGTTGGGTGTTTTTACTTTTATTTGTGCTTTATTTTACTACAATTTTATCATTTTATTTATTACATACTAACCCGCCTCGGTGGCGTAGTTGGCTAACGCGCTTGTCGTGTTGAAGCTCGACTGCTGAGGACGGGGAGATCGAGGTTCGAATACTCGGTCGGGTGAACTGGGCGTGGTTTTTCCTAAATGGTTTTCCACTCTCTCCCTCCACGCAAATGCGGGTTCACTTCCTCTAATTCAACATTCCCAATTCGTAATCCATTAGAGTAATTAGTACTTAACGCGTATAACCCAAACGGGTAGTAAGACGCGATGCTAAATATAATAATAATAACATTACATATTATATACCATGGGAGATGAAATTTCTGAGGATTAGGCTAGAGGTGACGATGATGGGCTATTATCTGTTCAGGACAGTTGACAGGACAGTGGTGTCTGCTAGTGAACTGTTTACACCCCTTCACTGTCCATTTTACTGGCCACACACGCAATAAGGTGGTGTGTGAATGTGTGTATTTTGGCTTTAGAGGAGGAAATTGATACAGAATGAGGGGGCAAAGTTTACTAATATAATTCCACAAAGCCGGGACTTCCTTCTCTGTCAGTGATAAATAAGAGTAAAATCTGGATTGCTCTTGTTATTGTAAGACTTGGATAGATGTCATTAGTGGGAAACCTAGGCAGTAGCGGATTTAGGTTTGAGGACGCCCTAGGCCCGAGACGATATGGCGCCCTTTTTTTTTTTGTAACAGTATATATATATATATGTACATATATGTGTGTGTCTATAAAATAATGAAAATAATAACAATAATAAGAAGAAATCTAATTCAGGTATAAATTAAACATAAAATAAACTTTAAAATTTGGTCTTACAGTTTACAGAAAACCCAATCGATTTTTTATTTTAGTCATCTTAAAAATTTTGGCGCCCCTCAAAATTTGCCGCCCTAGGCCCGGGCCTCACGGGCCTAGGCCTAAATCCGCTACTGAAGCTGGGTAGTTTTAATTAGTGTAAAGCCTCGGTAGCTGTCATTAGTGGGAAACCTGAATAGTTTTAATTAGTGTAAAATCTGAATAGTTGCCATTAGTGTAAAACCTTGATAGCTGTCATTAGAGTAAAGCCTCTATAGCTGTCATTAGTGTGAAACCTGGATAGTTTTAATTAGTGTAAAACCTCGATAGCTGTCATTAGTGTGAAACCTGGATAGTTTTAATTAGTGTAAAATCTGAATAACCACATTTGTGTGAAACCTGGATAATTGTAATTAGTGTAAGCTATGGATAGCTGTAATTATTGTAAAACCTGGATATCTGTAATTAGTGTAAAAGCTGGACGCTTGTATAGCATAGAAACCTAACTAGTTAAAAACCTGAATATATATTGATAGTGTGAACATGGATGGCTGGCGTTAGTGTAACTACATGCATAGTCAATGATCCAGTATGCATCACGTTCACTAACAGAAAGCCTTGCTCCAAGGGAACGCATCGATTCAACAGCCATTTTTCTTCTGTTTCGATCCTAAAGGCATATCTGGTTGTTTGATAAAAATGTTTTACTTACATCTCTGGGCTTCGATCTCCTGTCCTTTGCTGAGCAGGAGATATTTGGGTGACTCCGGGCAAAGAGGGAGTGTCGCTAGTTGGAATATCCCTGGGACGACGGTGAGGGCCAGTAAGACCGGCCACAGGGCCTCTGTCCCTAGCACCGACTCCAGCCCTAGGATCTGGGAGACCAGGATGGAGATGGTGATGACCAGTTGGTACACCGTGCCCACCTGGAACCAGGACATACAGTCAATCAAACAATCACATCTCGACACGAGGGTAGTCCGACACCCTAGCCCAGTTGATACACCGTGCCCACCTGGAACCAGGACATACAGTCAATCAAACAATCACATCTGGACACGAGGGTAGTCCGACACCCTAGCCCAGTTGATACACCGTGCCCACCTGGAACAAGGACATACAGTCACTCAAACAATCACATCTCGACACGAGGGTCGTCCGACACCCTAGCCTAGTTGATACACCGTGCCCACCTGGAACCAGGACATACAGTCAATCAAACAATCACATCTCGACACTAGGGTCGTCCGACACCCTAGCCTAGTTGATACACCGTGCCCACCTGGAACTAGGACATACAGTCACTCAAACAATCACATCTCGACACTAGGGTCGTCCGACACCCTAGCCTAGTTGATACACCGTGCCCACCTAGAACTTGGACATACAGTCACTCAAACAATCACATCTCGACACGAGGGTAGTCCGACACCCTAGCCTAGTTGATACACCGTGCCCACCTGGAAACTAGGACATACAGTCAATCAAACAATCACATCTCGACACGAGGGTCGTCCGACACCCTAGCCCAGTTGATAGCGTGTCTGTCTATTGAACCAAGGGTCCCGGGTTCAATTCCTGGCATGGCCGAAAGATTTATCATTGGTTAAATAGGGGTTCACTCCTTCGCAGTGATTAATTAATGTTGGGGGGAATGAGGGTCGGAGTTTTGTCTTTTCTATATTTAGGTTAGTTTATAAGCTGTGTGCTGATATAATCAGTCAGTTCATAAACTGAAGGTTAAATACCTAAAATAAATTAAAAAAAGAAGATCCGTAAACAAGAATTGAACCTGGGACCTTTGGCTAAGTTCATCAATGCTCTTACCACGGAACTATCAAGGGAACATACCATGCCCAGGGACATTATTCACTCATTTTTTAAGGCAGAGTCTGTATTTTTTTATTATTATTATTTAGCACCGCGTCTTACTACCCGTTCGGGTTATACGCACTTACGCTAACGTGTAATGGTAGGGTGATTGTGAGATGAAATGAAGGACCTACAGTTTAACGTGGGATCCGAACCACGGTGGAGGCCTGGCATTCCTCACATTCACAAGATGTCTTGTCATAGGTGAAGGAAGGGTTTGGTAATCAGATAAATCTGTGCCGAGACCGAGGATTGAACCCCGGCCGCCAGCACAGAAGTCCGACACCTTACCCCTAGACCGCCAGGTCACCCGATTATTAATTATTGTTTCTAATAAATAATTATAAAAGCTCTGCTACAAATATCATCTTAACAATTAACCAAAAGGGATTAACTGGGATCCTCTGAAAAGTCATCATCCGGAGATCTGACCAAGATGACAATATTTTAAAAGTGTAATGAATCAGTAAAAGTGTTCGGACCATGATAGTAATTTGTTTTAGTTGTCTACTTACAGCCCCCCTGAGGTGCACTGGCGAGATCTCCGCGAGGTACATGGGCGCCAGTCCAGCGTTCAGCCCAGAGTTGATGCCAATCAGAAACCTCCCGATGATAATCATCTCAAAGGAGCCGGCAGCTTGAGAACACCCTGGAAGTAAGGAACAACACTGGTTAGTTATAACTAGTGTTAGGTACTATCTATCTTGATAAGTCTTGTCACCTTGCCCAACCCTAGTCCTCTAGCATATCTTGTCGACAGCTTCTTCTTATACAACCTGAAACTTCATCTGATTTCCTTGTCCAAGGTCGTCCATCAGCTACGTTCGTCGTCTTCCTTCTACCTTCCTCCTTGTCTTCTATGACGTCAATAATACAGTTCTTATCGTAATGTCACCCATCCTTAGGTAATAGTCAGGAAACTGTTTTAAGAAGCGCAGACATTTTTTATTGGAGGCTAATAAGGAAATAGGTTTAGAAGTGAATTAATGAAACAAATAGCCGAAACTATTGTCAATGCATTTTAGTGTGGATATTCCCTCATAGATATCATATTCTGTAAATTGAAAAATGACACCTGGACACGGGAATCGAACCCGGGACCTTTGGCTTAGTACGCCAATGCTCTTACCACTGAGCTATCCAGGATTCGTCCCGTGCCCATGGTCATTCTTCACTCATAGTTTAAGGCAGAGTCTAAGATGGACGTGCGGAAGTCGTCAGCTTATAAACATGTGATTATATGAGATCACAGCCATCAGACCACGCAGCCATTAGCGACTCGGTAGTTGGCAATTTAGCAGCCATTCGACAATTATATATATATAATTGTACAGGATCTTGTATATATTCATGAAACAAATAGCCGAAACTATTGTTAATGCATTTTAGTGGGGATATTCCCTCTTAGATGTCATATTCTGAAAATTGAAAAATGACACCTGGACACGGGAATCGAACCCGGGACCTTCGGCTTAGTACGCCAATGCTCTTACCACTGAGCTATCCAGGATTCGTCCCGTGCCCATGGTCATTCTTCACTCATAGTTTAAGGCAGAGTCTGAGATGGACGTGCGGAAGTCATCAGCTTATAAACATGTGATTATCAAAGATCACAGCCATCAGACAACGCAGCCATCAGCGACTCGGTAGTTGGCCAATGGCCAGCCATTCGACAATTATATATATATATATATATATATATATATAAAATTGTACAGGATTGTATATATATATTAATGAAACAAATAGCCGAAACTATTGTTAATGCATTTTAGCGTGGATAGTCCCTCATCCCTCATTCCCGTGTCCAGGTGTCATTTTTCAATTTTCAGAATTAGAAGTGAATGCTGTAAAGACCACAGTCGGGAGATGCTTGTTATCACTTGCTCAGTAAGTTGTTGGCGTCTCGTCTGCTGTCGAGAAATAAAAAAAACTCGGAATATACAAAGAAATAATTTTACCCGATTGTTCTGAGTGTGAAACATAGTCTTCTTACCTCACATGATGAAAATAAATTTAAAGTGTTTGAAAACAAGGTGCTCAGGAGGATACTTTGTCCAAAAAATTGTTGAGGATAGTGGTGAGTGGATGAGGCTACATAATGATGAGTTTCATACCCTGTACCCATCACCAGACGTTGTTAGGGTGATAAAATATCACGGGTTACGGTGGGCGGATCTCAATCAGCGCGAACGGGGAGTCAAGGTGTCGAATTGCAAACCCAATGGGAAAAAAGACCACTGGGAAGACCCAAAACGCTGATTCGAGGATTATTTGGATAGAACCGAGAGAGGTAGTGTAATGAGGTGGACTGGATAGAATTACCTCAAGATAGGGATAGGTGACGTACTTTTGTGAGTGCAGTAATGAACTTTCTAGTACCTAATGGCATAGAGTGAGTAGGTAAGTAATGACACCCATCCAGTTGGCCTTTCTTCTTAGAATCACCTGCAGATTGGTTCTATTTTCGTTTATTCTTCTTAGAACTAATTCTTTGTCTACCCGATCCAACCGCTGCACCCACTATACTATACTNCCGAGGTTCAAAGCTTCCTAAATACGTATTTTCCTTTTTCCTCGGGGTCCATGTTTCATTTCCGTACAATGCGATGCTCCATATGTAGCATTTTAAACATTTAATCCTCATCTCCAAGTCCAATTTGCTAGCTAGTAGTATCTCCCAACTGACCCAGAGGTTCAATCTCAGCTCTTGAGGAGACATTCAGAACTAAACACTTTGTGACTTTACATTTATTGAGTAACATCTCTGAGAGAACTGGAGGTCTTATGGAGGAAAGCTTTCTCTTTTCCCTCTCTTTGTTACCTGTTGCCAAATCTCCTCACTGCCAGTTATGTCTGGAGGGGGTGTGCTGGGGTAAGAAGGAGCCACTGGCAGCCTCGACCAACCAGCGTTGCGATATCCGTCGTATATTTGAGGGAAGATTGACCTCACGGAAACAAGGGAGGGCAACTCTTGTTTCCGAATACTAACCATACAGTTCCCTCAGAGATGATACCCAGTGTAGTGTGAAGTGTACTGACCTTGGAGGATGGCGGAGGCGATGACCAACACGTTGTTGAAGAGAAGGCCTCCCTTCCTGCCGAACCTCTCGGCGACAAGGCCTGTGACGGCGCCTCCTATCATCCCCCCGACGCAGAAGATGGCCACGGCTATGGACCAGATCATGGTCACCTTGCCCTGCTCCACCTCCGCCGGACTTATGTCTGAGCGGTTCGCCTCCACCTCTCGGATCCACCCCTCGATCAGCTGTGGGACAAGAGGGAGGATCGTGGTGACCTTGAGATTGTACGTTACAAGTGTTCTACTAGTCAAACAAGGGGAAGGGGGAGGTAAATAATCCGGTCAGACTCGATAATTACAGGCGGAGGAAATAGTCCAAAAGGATGAAGAGAATCCCTAAATAAACGGTAGAACAGGAAAAAAACCGGAGGGTTTGTTAAATCCCGATTTTTTCTTTCTTTTTATGTTCCCCGTGAGGTGCCCTTAAGGACGTTGCCTACCTGTGACGTCACAGCAGGGGTGGATAGGATTTCCCGTGTTAATGAATTTACGTTTTATTCAGAGAGTTTTAACCATAAATTCTTAAATAATAATAATAGTCCTAAAGTGTATCAGCAAAATTATTTTTTTGATCTTGGAATATTTTTTTTAACAATTTTTTTTTTAAATCGTCTTTAACTTAGGTTATTTGGTTTATTCACAATAATCGCCTGCAGGGGTTTTCTTGCCAGGACGTAGATTAAAAAAATGCAGTAGTAACATTTGTTTATCTAGAACAGGAAACAAGAAAAAAGGTAATTTTAAAAAGTATTATTATTATTATTATTATTATTAGCACCGCGTATTACTACCCGTTCGGGTTATACGCACTTACGCTCATGTGTAATGGTAGGGTGATTGTGAGATGAAATGGAGGACCTACAGTTTAACGTGGAATCCGAACCACGGTGGAGGCCTGGCATTCCCCACATTCACAAGATGTCTTGTCAGAGGTGAAGGAAGGGTTTGGTAATTAGATAGATCTGTGCCGGGACCGAGGATTGAACCCCGGCCGCCAGCATAGAAGTCTGACACCTTACCCCCCTAGACCGCCAGGTCACTTACTAATTTTAAAAAGCAAGTCAATGTTTTCAAGGCGCAAATAGCAGAGTGAGTGTGTAAACTCGTCAGAGGAAGAGATAACGTGCTATGAGTAGATAAACAAGAAGCCTCGCGAGACAAAGTGCTCATTTTCTTCCCTCTCTTTTTATTTTGTGTGATAGTAATTTAGTGCCCATCAAGTTAAAGGTGCAGCCTGCTTCTCAAAATAGCTTTGAAAATCCCCTGGAAGTAGGCAAGGTCGGTGTACTTGTATTGCCTCCCTGTAGTGTGGGAGGCATGTACCATTCCTTGCAGGCGCAGTCTCTCCCGCTCGCTGGCGGGACAAGCATTAACTCGAACCTACAAGAGGGCAGCGACATTAATACTTGTAAAGTGGTATTGACTGCCAACTTGGTGTATTAAATACTATCTTGAGAGGCGGGTTGCATCTTAAATTGACACACCTAGGCACTCCAATCACTATAACACTCGTACACCAATGTACGAGATAGAAAGAGAGGGAAGAAAATTAATAGTTCACCCTGTGAGGCCTCTTGTTTATCTACTGATTACACTTCCTCTGACGAGTATAAACACTTAATTTACTATTTGTGCCTGGATATAATTTACTTGAATTTCAAAATTGCTTTTTTTTTCTAGTTTCCTAATGTGTAATGGTAGGGTGATTGTGAGATGAAATGGAGGACCTACAGTTTAACGTGGAATCCGAACCACGGTGTAGGCCTGGCATTTCACACATTCACAAGATGTTTTTGTCAGAGGTGAAGGAAGGGTTTGGTAATCAGATAAATCTTTGCCGGGGCCGAGGATTGAACCCCGGCCGCCAGCATAGAAGTCTGACACCTTACCCCCTAGACCACCGGGTCACCCTTCAATGATATCGCGCCACGGTATTAACCAGGCGGTGTCCGAACCCTAGAGTCTCAAGTTGGACGCCTCTTGACCACCACTGAGGCCAGTGGTGTTGCTCAGAGAAGGAACTCTCACTATTTAACGTTGTACTCTTCTTTATCTGAGAGTTTTATCACTGATCGCGCTAAACAGACCTCTGGTTCTATCCTCGGAACGGAAATATTTATATTTTGTCTTAACCTTTTTTCGAGTTTATGTCCCAATTAAAATAGTCATAATAATAATAATGTATAGCTTTGGTGGCCACATAGTCTAAGGCATAACTCTCACAATAGACTAGATTGACAATCAGGGGAAAGATCGTGGTTCAATCCCAGTCGGGTCTACTGAGGGTGGTTTTCCTTTTAAGTTCTCCCCCCTCTACTTACACGCAAATGCGGGTACACTTCCTTTAAATGTAACCATCATCCCTAGCTCATTAGAGTAATTAATAAATAGGCCTATAAAATGAACGCATAAAACATTGGGGGGAATTTATATATAACTTATACAGCAACTTCCTCGTAGTAGGTGACCTGGCGGTCTAGGGGTAAGGTGTCAGACTTTTGTGCTGGCGGCCGGGGTTCAATCCTCGGTCCCGGCACAGATTTATCCGATTACCAAACCCTTCCTTCACCTCTGACAAGACATCTTGTGAATGTGGGGTATGCCAGGCCTCCGCCGTGGTTCGGATTCCACGTTAAACTGTAGGTCCTCCATTTCATCTCACAATCACCCTACCATTACACGTTAGCGTAAGTGCGTACAACCCGAACGGGTAGAAAGACGCGGTGCCAATAATAATAATTGCCCGCATTTTCTCGTGGACGATAATGACGTGATCTCTGCTTTCACTTCGCGACTGATTAAGAGAATCTCTACAGTCTGACGGATATCAGATGATTGGTTCATGTTACGTCTATGACCAGTAGACCCTACACCTCCCAACATCTCGAGAAACTGCAGCTGTCTAGACAAAATAAGATGAACCTAACGCTGAAGGGAGGGACGGATGGGGGGAGGGGCCGAATAGATCAAGACCAGACCTGTTATCGGTCACCCCTTCCCACTCAGCCACGTGGAGCAAGCAGTGGTGGCGGAACTTTATCCGTGTGGGGGAAAGGGTACTAGCAAAACGAGGCGTTTGGGGGATTTGTTCAACTAAACCCACCCCCCACAAAAAAAAAATCTAGCAGCCCTCTCCTGTGTGTAAATGTTTGAAAAAAGTGGATGCCCCTAAAAACTATTTGGTTGCCCTTTCTGGGTAAAATATTGGAAACTGGATGACTTTAGAAGTCATGTAAGGCCATCTTTAGGCTTCATATATAAGATTACCAGAGGAGGAAATAGATCTACAGTAGCCCCATGACTTCTTTGGTGCTGACTGATAGCTCACAGCTGAGAGCTGACGGCTTTGAAAAGTTACCAGACCAAATTTTGTATCCCTACGCCGAACCAAAAGATCTGCAAAAACGTGTGTTTAGCAGCTGTCGCTTCGGACAGTCGAAATCTATGTACAGTAGCCACATGGCTTCTTTGGTGCTGACTGACAGCTCACAGCTGACAACTGACAGTCAACATTTAGGTATATACCTACATTTTGACTGTCAGTAATGACAGCTGCTAAACACATGTTTTTGCAGATCATATGGTAATCATATGGTTCGGCGTGGGGATACATAATTTGGTCTGGTAACTTTTCAAAGCCGTCAGCTGTGAGCTGTCAGTCAGCACCAAAGAAGTCTGAAGGCTACTGTATTATACCTAAATGTTGACTGTCAGAAGTCAGATGTAGCTGTCAGTCAGCACCAAAGAAGCCACGGGGCTACTGTAGTCGAGGGGTACAATGCCCCATTGCCCTTATCCCCCCTCTCCTCAAGTCGTGCCACCAGTGATTGCAAGCACGCACACCCCCACAAGAACAGCTGGCCCCTGACTAGAACGAACGAACTACTCCTCGTCTGTTCTGTTGGCGGCAACGAGGAAGTGATCAGTTTGTGTTCATGGAGAGATGTTGAGGAGGGGGTTGACCCAGATTACAGACCTTACTGCTCATGCGCAGTGGAGACTCGTCTACATACTCCGGGACTGGGGACTTCACTTTGGATAGTTCGTGTAGAGAATGTGGAATAATGATAGTCGCCAATGATATATTTTCTCGACCATGCCAGGAATCGAACCCGGGATCCTTAGCTCGGTAGACAGACACGTTACCGACTGAGCTAAGAAGTCAAACCTGACGATATAGTACACACCAAACTGTATAAATGCGCATATCACGATTTACTCCTGGACAGCTCGGCGGTTTTCGACGTTGTCTACTTCCAAGAAATTTCGAAGCCAATCTGCGAGGCGGGTTGCATCAAGTTAATCAACTGATAGCACATTACCTCTTCCTCTGACGAGTTCACACACTCACTCTACTATTTGCGCCTTGAAAACGTTGAATTGCTTTTTAATTTTACATTTTTCTTGTTTCCTGTTTTAGATAGAGAAATGTTACAAGTGACATTTTTAATCTCCATCCTGGCAGGAAGACTCCTACAAGCCATTTTTGTGAATAAACCAAATAACCTAATTTCTAGAGGACTTATTAAAAATACGTTTACAAAAAAACAGCCTCAAGATAAAAATAATGATTTTCTGACGATGTAGCACTAGTCTTAGAGTTATTCTAGAATTTATGGTTTTTGTTTTAGCGTTATATTTATAAAACTCGCTGAATAAAACGTAAATTTATCAACACAAGACATCCTAACTTGATGAACTGCAGTGACGTCATAGATAAGCAACGTCCTACAGTAAATACCCGAGGTAGATTATAAAAATACACGCCATGTGTTATTTCTCTTACAAACGGCGATATATCTATGGTGCGTATAACCCAAACGGGTAGTAAGACGCGGTGCTAATAATAAATATTATTAGCACCGCGTCTTACTACCCGTTCGGGTTACACACACTTACGCTAATGTGTAATGGTAGGATGATTGTGAGATGAAATGGAGGATCTACAGTTTAACGTGGAATCCTAACCACGGTGGAGGCCTGGCATTCCCCACATTCACAAGATGTCTTGTCAGAGGTGAAGGAAAATAAATCTTTGCCGGGACCTGGGATTGAACCCCGGCCGCCAGCATAGAAGTCTGACACCTTACCCCTAGACCACCAGGTCACCATTAATAATAATAATAATAATGAAATATCTATGTGAATTTTGTGTCGTTTTAACCGGGACTCGTTACCTTTTGCGGCGCGTTCACGACGCCCGTGTTGTAGCCGTGCTGGAAGGAGGAGCCCAGGGCGGACGCCGCGATCGCGAACGCCAGGCGTCCATTAAACCCCTGAAACACAAAACAAAGACAAGTCTCTTAATATCGGGTAGAGCCACAACACATCTTTGCTCAAACTTGTGCCTTACTTGGAGCTTGCGTGAACTATTTGGCTATAGTGAGACAAACACCTTTTCAAACACCTTCTGACGGAGGTGTTTTTAAGAAGACTACCTTTTAACCGTTTTGAGATAACTTCTAAAATAACGAATATATTTATATTTAAAATTATAGATAAATCTTAACGAAATAATCTGTTGAGTTACGAATACATTTTGTATTTAAAATTTAAAATACATCTTTGAAAACATTTCCCGATTAAAATAATAAGTACAATATTTTACCAAAATCACAATTTAATGTCCCTACCCGCCTCGGTGGCGTAGTTGGCTAACGCGCTTGTCGTGTTGAAGCTCGACTGCTGAGGACGGGGAGATCGAGGTTCGAATATCGGTCGGGTGAACTGGGGGTGGTTTTTTCCTAAATGGGTTTTCCACTCTCCCTCCACGCAAATGCGGGTTCACATCCTTTAATTCAACCTTCCCAAGTCCTAATCCATTAGAGTAATTAGTACTTAACGCGTATATCCCGAACGGGTAGTAAGACGCGGTACTAAATATTATTATTATTATTATTATTATTATTATAAGTTACGGTACGTAGATATACATTGTTTTTACTAATAAACGTTTGTGGTAAATTACAAACAATTAAAGACATGTAAAGTGGTGTTCCTACATTCGAATTTACATAGGACAATCTTAGATATACTGTCATGTGTTTATACGTTAAGCCATGTCATCCTTGGCTATCCCATCTTTTTTATGTATTATATTTTATATTTATTGGAAAACATGGAGCAGTTCAAGTATCTGGGAAGTCTTCTGACTAAAAAAATTAGGTCGAGGGTCGCCATGGCCAAGGAAGCTTTTTACAAGAAGAGGTTACTGCTGACCAGAGAGTTGAGTTTGTAACTGAGGAGGAAACTGGTGAAATGCTACATTTGGAGCAACAAGCTTTATGGAGCAGAAACTTGGAGTCTCAGGAAGATGGAAAAGAAATACTTGGAGAGTTTAGAAATGTCTTGGAGAAGACTCGAGAAGATCAAGAGGACAGACAGGAGGACAAATGAAGAGTGGGTGAGAAGAGATCCATTTTGGATGCGATTCTTCGGCGCTGATAAAACTGGATCGGACACATCCTTAGGAGGAACTGTCTTCTGCACGACGTCATAGAAGGGATGGTTGAGGGAAAGAGGAGCTTAGGAAGGAGGAGGCAGAGGACAGGGTGTATTGGAGATCTAAGTTCACTGACAGAAGGAATGGGCATAGCGTAAGACAGAACACCTAATAATAACTGTCAAGATCTATAAAATATAGAACTAATAATATGGTAAAATGCTATCAATGCAAAAACCATGTTTGTATTTGTTTAAATGTCCCTCCTATGAAGATTGATTGGACTGTAGATTCATGACACGGGTCTATCTCTCCCACCTAACTCTAGGGTCCAGTGCCCTAGAGAGCTACTGGAGACCAGACACACATGTCACACATGTGCTCGTATGTTCCAAGGCCTCCCCCACACACGGACTCAAGTGTACGTTTCCTGCTTACAAGATATCTCCACTGGGGGCCATCAAACAATCAAGTTGCCTTTCTAACATCACTACCATCACTGGTCTGAGATGAGAGGAGAATCACTACCATCACTAGTCTGAGATGAGAGAATCACTACCATCACTGGCCTGAGATGAGAGGAGAATCACTACCATCACTAGTCTGAGATGAGAGGAGAATCACTACCATCACTAGTCTGAGATGAGAGGAGAATCACTACCATCACTAGTCTGAGATGATATATCACCATAATAATTAAAATTCCCTAACCTAAAAATTGTATTAATATTTGAATTCTCTAAGAAATCTATAATTTTAATTAAACCCATACCTGCACCATGTACAGCAAGTTGCGTGGAGAGAGAGAGGGAGAACCCATTTAGGGAAGGGGAGGGGGGGAACTACGTACACACTGCTGGTATTCAAACCCCGACCTCCCACCACAGGTGATCCAGACTAGACGAGCCTGACATTTAGTCTGCATGACCACCGATGTGGCTGGGGTTGTAGTAAGTGGAGTATGGGGAGTAGGGGGAGGGAGGGTAGCTAGCTATTAACCGTTTTATTTCTTGAACGGGCGGTTAGGCTGGGTTCATATTCATATATAACACAGTCATAACTAATAGTGAACAGAACATATTGTGTAAGTGCACAGAACATAAGAACAATTCATTTGCCTAGAAATGAAACGTATTTATTATTATTATTAGCACCGCGTCTTACTACCCGTTCGGGTTATACGCACGTTCGCTAATGTGTAATGGTAGGGTGATTGTGAGATGAAATGGAGGACCTACAGTTTAACGTGGAATCCGAACCACGGTGGAGGCCT
>CABEEJ010001857.1:0-20214 GCA_901482245.1 Timema douglasi
AAATCTGTGCCGGGACCGAGGATTGAACCCCGGCCGCCAGCATAGAAGTCTGACACCTTACCCCTAGACCACCAGGTCACCTACAAACTAATAAATTACTATCAATAGAGTTGGAATATTAGCTTTGGGTAGGTTTATATTTTACTAAGTTAAGTAATTTTAGTTATTTGGTTAAAATGAACTAAAAATATGACTTGCAGCTCAAATAAAATCTAAACGACATTATTTTAAAGACAGAGTTTGCTCGTGGCATAATTTTCAAATTGAAAATCACTTTAAAATGATTGGAAGTCATATTTATATTGATTTGGTGACTAGAATCACTCTAAAGCGTGGCATGTTGCATAGTCTTGATAATACAGGGGTGTGTATACAGATTAAGGTGATTAGCCCCGACATTATTTATGTGAATTTTTCTAGTTCATCAGAATCAGAACGGGAAAATGTTATGACTTGCACCAATGGGCACTTGGCAAAAGGAGTCAGTTTCGCAAAGTTTGGTTTGCTGGTTTGGCGAAGATTGTCAGGGTTTGACTCCCAGTTGAGTGGTTTTTGACTAAATAATGTCTCTCTCCCACCACACGAATACAGGTGCACCCCTAAAGGGCCTACTTTATTCATCCCTATTCCAGTATTATAAATATTATTGCCCGGTTGGGTAGTAAGACTTGGAGGGGGTAGAGGAGGAAGGATATTATCAGGAGGGTCAAGCCGGTGTTGTCTTCACGTAGTGAGAAAACAAGAACAATATACAAATAATTCGAAGCTCACTATTAATGTTTTATTACTCGTTAAAATAAAAGTAACTCGTGTTAACGTTCCAAGTTTGACGCGGGCCTCTAAGCAGGATTGTAGCTGGAGGAGGAACAATGCCTCACGCTCCAGGAGGGGATTACAATGGGAAAATATATCGTAAGGGAGGTTGAATCCTACCCTCATCACTTGTGAATGACGCCCCTAATCGCTCGG
Source organism: Timema douglasi (assembly GCA_901482245.1). NCBI lineage: Eukaryota > Metazoa > Arthropoda > Insecta > Phasmatodea > Timematidae > Timema > Timema douglasi. The sequence goes on from CABEEJ010001857.1 coordinate 970, forward strand.
CCACCGGCACATATTTTTAAAATAAAGAATAATATATGTTTATAATAAAATAGGTTTTTTTTTTCATTCTTATGTTCCCGTCAACCCGAAAAAAGCCAAACTATGGCAATATTATTTCTGGTAGCTTAGAGCGCATTATAGTCGAGACACGAGTTACTTCTTGGGAATTGTAAGCATGGTGTATTAAGTTGGGATGGTAGGGGTACGAGAAAAAGCCAGAGTTTTTAAGGAAAAAACCTTTTTTTCGGCTGAAATAAATAAAATATTGCTCCAGTACAGGCATATAACTTAATTTTCTTCACATGATTATCTTAAAAATGTCTTGAATATTGATCGAGTGTGCCCTAGAATTTAATGACAATTTTTTTCTTCATTTAAAAAGTTTCTAATCTAATGTCATTACGCTCATGAGATATATTCAACAACTGTTGATATCACCATGTGAAGAAAATTAAACTCTATGTTTGTACTGGAGCAATATTTTATTTATTTTAGCAAAAAAAAAAAAAAAAAAGTTTCTTCATAAAAACTACAAGAACACTGGTTTTTTTCTCGCGTCCCCTTCCACCCCCACCTTAACTTAGGGCCAGTTTCATAGTCAGACTTAGTACGGCCCATTCCATTCTGGTCTAGGTAGGTTTCGTCTTGTATTTAGTGTAGCGCCGCACTTGAGCAGTACTAAATTTGACTATGAAACCGGCCCTTAGCCTCGAATGTTGTGGCGCTCCATTTAGGATGGTTGTAAATGTTTTCTCAAGCTGAACGAAAATCCGTAGGTGATAGTAAGACAAACCTAGCATAGCCTAACCTAACCTAACCTAACCTACCCTAATCTAATATAAGGCAAAAAAGATTGGTGGGGCCGACTTAATATCCATCCGCAGGTCTATTATCTGTTAAAGGCCTGGCCAGTGAACGTGGCCCAACAAATCTATCAACTTTTGGGACAAGGGCTCCCACGACCCAAATGATATTCCCCAGCGTCAAGTCATGTGATCTGCAACTTCCCCTTTTGATAGATATGATCAATACTCCTAAAATATTATTAATAAATAAAATGGTATCATCTGAATGAAAAAAAAAAAAATCTAATATTTGGAAGTGTGTTCCTATAGTTTTATTGTTATTTTCCGTGTATTGATATTGTATATCCCAAGTGGAAGCTTTATATCACATAACTTGACGTATGGACACATGAAAGTAACCCTAGTAACTTCTCTATGTATCAGATAAGGTTCTTCCGACGACAATGCGACTGTAGAGAAGTCTTGTGTACTAACATTTCTGGAACATACCAAAGGTGTTGCAGTGTGTGGAATGTCGAGACTATCAACTTGCAGCCCTTGTTAGCTAGAAGGGAAAGGAGGGTCGGGAATCCCCCACCCCCGACAAATACACCCCTTCTTCCCCTCAGGAGTCACCATGACTCATGATGACTGTATCAACTCGTATCCGATATAGGACCGTTATAAGTGGACTTAGGACTCGAGTAAGTTGAGATAACAACAGAGACAGAGGCTCTAACTCAAGAGGACTTACAATACAGCTGGCAGGGGTTTGAATCCTGACCAACCCGTCACCGATAAACCGTTATTATTAAATAGCATGAACCGGGAGGCGCAAAACACGAGATTGCTGCAGTAAAATTAAAAAGCGATCAACTGTCACAGTTGAATAAGAAGAAAAAACCACTCAAGATTCAAACGAACTGTTCTATTATCATTTATGTTTGAATTTTGTCCCTTCCTATGATCAGTTAAAAAGTAAATAAAAAGCTATACCTAAACAAGCACTATGACCTCAAATGTGGCCCATGCTCTTAAAAATATTAAAAATGCTTTAAAATGTAAAATATGTTTTTAAAATAAAATTAGGTTAGCTTTCATATAACTTATACGCTACATTAACTAATATTTCCTGAAAATCTTGATTAGAAAGTTGAAACATAGTAAAATGTGCTAAAAATATTATACACAAAATATTATTTATATATACATTGAAATAATCTAGGCCCCAACTCGTTAGTCACTAATAATATTTAAAATACAAAATATTAATTTTTATATATATTTTTCAAAATATGTATTTTATGACTTCTTTATGGCTTAAAGTTGAAAAAGCCATAAATACGCAATAATATGATAAATAAAAACTAAAATGTTGTAATCGGGACCGCTAAAAATATCTTGTCCATTATAAGAATGAAGTTTTAATCTAAAAATCTGACAAATGATAAAAATTCCAGCCCTACTTCTAGATATTGTTCACACTTTTGAACCAGATTTTAAAGAAATCATATTGTGTTTGGTGGTTTTACTTGACTCTCAACTTATCTTGTATGAACACTAGACCAGATCTATAAGATTAGGGCATTCCTATCCTACAGGGCTATTTCTGTCGTAGAGGTCCCTGAATTCTTTCTCTGTTTAGCTTTTAACTCAACTACTAAATAGGTACCATCGATTCTGTAAAGTCAATGTTTTATAACAAAACATGTTATTTTTTAAATCAAATAATTTTAACTAAGGATCATTTTTAATAAATTAATCTAAAACTTTAACATTAATTCAAAATATAAATTGCATTAATAAAAGTAAAAAAGCATTATTTATAAAATAAACAACCATTTTTAGTTTTAAGTTCAATTAATGTAAATGGTGTGAATATAAATAAATATATTTTTTTAAAAAGCATCGAATATCTGTACAGAAAATGAAAGTTTGACAACTATCATCATAGTGATAGGAACAAATATTCTCCCTACTGAACAATCAGCACAGTATCAGGAACAAAATATCCTCCCTACTGAACAATCAGCACAGTATCAGGAACAAAATATTCTTCCTACTGAACAATCAGCACAGTATTTAAGAACAAAATGTTCTCCCTACTGAACAATCAGCACAGTATCAGGAACAAAATATTCTCCCTACTGAACAATCAGCACAGTATCAGGAACAAAATATTCTCCCTACTGAACAATCAGCACAGTATTTAAGAACAAAATGTTCTCCCTACTGAACAATCAGCACAGTGTCAAGAACAAAATGTTCTCCCTACTGAACAATCAGCACAGTATCAGGAACAAAATGTTCTCCCTAGTGAACAATCAGCACAGTATTTAATAACAAAATGTTCTCCCTACTGAACAATCAGCACAGTATCAGGAACAAAATATTCTCCCTACTGAACAATCAGCACAGTATTTAAGAACAAAATGTTCTCCCTAGTGAACAATCAGCACAGTATTTAAGAACAAAATGTTCTCCCTACTGAACAATCAGCACAGTATTTAAGAACAAAATGTTCTCCCTACTGAACAATCAGCACAGTATCAGGAACAAAATATTCATCCTACTGAACAATCAGCACAGTATTTAAGAACAAAATGTTCTCCCTAGTGAACAATCAGCACAGTATCAGGAACAAAATTTTCCCCCTACAAAGGTGGTGGGGAAAATGTCAAAATAATTTTTTTGGGTTGAAATAATATTTACCAGACCTTTTTGTATTATACAATATTATTTACCATGTGGAGTATTTCGATTTGGGGGAGAGGGGAGGCGATTTAATTTCGGAATTTTTAAAGTTTTTTTACAACAAAGATTGTTATTTTGGTCATTAATAATAAAACATTTCTTCAGTAGAAAGGTTTAGTTAAATTCTCTACTTAATGATATCAACCGTTTTTGTATCCCCTTGTCATGACTAATAACTATAGAAGACTTTTAACAGGACTTTCTCTCTTCATTTAACATTATCATGGTCAAGTCCCACTAAAGGCCTACTTGTGACAGATATTCAACAAGACGTGTTGATATTACCAGGTGTAGAACATTCAACTAAACGAATCAACTGGAGAAATAGTTGAAGTGTTGTAATCAACAAATGTTTTTGGTTATAAAATTTGTAAAAATAAGGCCCTTAAAACGCGTTCCCTTCCGTACCGCCTTACCGTGGCCGTTTCTGAGTAGTTGATTATATAACACACAACTTACAAACTAGCTTAATTCTAGAACAGACACAACACCCAGTCCCCTTGTAGTTAATTCATCATTGTGAAAGAAACCGCCCCAATTTAACAGATGGTAAATATTTGGGCCATGCCAGGAATCAAACCCTGGGATCTTTTTGTCACTAGGCAGAGGCACTACCGGTTGAGCTAAAATTTCAAACACATTTATAGTAAGATGATAAAATATGCTGAACCCTTAGCTCAGCCGGTAGCTTGACTTCTTACTGAACTAGGGGTCCTTGGTTCGATTCCGGCCATAGAACAAAGAAACTGCCAGCCGTAGTGTCTATTAAAATTAGTTGTACAGATATAATTAATTTGTTCAAAAGTGAATGTTTGGTATATTTAATAGTTTTAACCCGCCTCGGTAGCGTAGTTGGCTAACGCGCTTGTCATGTTTAGCTCAACCGCTGAGGACGGGGAGATCGAGGTTCGAATCTCGGTCGGGTGAACTGAGGGTGGTTTTTCCTAAATGGTTTTCCACTCTTCCTCCACGCAAATGCGGGTTCACTTCCTCTAATTCAACCTTCCCAATTCCTAATCCATTAGAGTAATTAGTACTTAAAGCGTATAACCCGAACGGGTAGTAAGACGCGGTGCTAAATATTATTATTATTAATAGTTTTAAAATAAAAACAAAGGATGTATATTATACTAAAATGATTTGTTTAAACGTAAGAACTTGAGTTCAATAAATTAATGCTAGCTGTAGAATGTACGCCATCAACGACAGGACTAGGAGGGCGAATTTCAAGTCTGAAGACGATGATAAATAAAATGTTGGGAACACGATTGGTTGAGCATCAGACTGATACTTACATGCCGGTCTGGGACCAGTCGTGCTAACCGCTCGTCTAACCTAGCCGCTCGTCTGAGGCGATTAGAACATCAAGCAACCGATTAGTCTTCCAATGGAAGCTACCCAGCATTCCTTGCGACCAATAACGAAAAATTGAGTTATTTCACGAACATGTGATCAGCCAACACATGCACACACAAAATAGATACAAATGTTTATCGTCACCAACTAAAGGGGGTTGATATTTGTACAAATAAAACATGTCCCAATGACGGGTCTTCTTCGAAAAACGGGTGTTCATAGCTGGTGAATTGAAAGGGGGAGGGGCAGGCCTAGGTAGGGGGGAGGGGGAGTAAGGAGGGAGTGACTTACTATCTGAGGAGTTCTTGGAAGTGTCAGAAAAACACAAGGCATCCTTCTGTCCTTCACTTCTCCCACACTTTGAGAGAAACCAAGGCAATGAGACCTTCACACGCATGCGAGGTGGCTTCATCATGTGCTGGAACTCTTTGTCAGTATCACGCCACGCACATTCACAGGTAAGGTTTTTCGTGAGGTTAAGGTAGAATGGAAGGGGACGCCAGAAAAACCAAGGTTTTTGCCGGGTTTTTTTTATTTATGGAAAAACGCTATTTGGCCAAAATAAATAAGATATTTCTCCAGTGCAAACATAGTTTAATTTTCTTTACATGTTAATATCAACAGTTCTTGAATATTTGTCACGAGTATAGCAGAACTATCTAACAGACTTTCCAATGAAGAGAAAAAGTTGTCATTAAACTCCAGAACAAAAAATTGAGGTCGCTTTGTTAAGAAAATTAAATTATATGTTTCTACTGGAGCAATATTTTATTTATTTTAACAAAAAAATACCATAAAAACTACAAATCACTGGCTTTTCCTTGCATCCCCTTCCATTCTACCTTAAGGTGCCAGCCTTTCTTTGAAAGGCTAATAAAAACTATAAAAAAATCACCGTTGGTTAAGTGAATCTCGCTTTGTTTTTTCCCATAGTTAATATCAATGCTACTAGAGCATGGATGAGTAGGTAATATTACATTAAAGGTATTAACATTAGTGTGATGGTTGGATCCTCCATGTCAGCCAAGGACTTCAACCAACCACACACTGTAATTCCAATGTGTTAGGAGTGATGTTGTTTAAAAGAATGAAGGCTTCATGTCAATACAGGCCGCAGTATAGACACCTATAGTCGTTACCTGGACATAGGAGCCACACAATCGAACGATAGATTCATTCACTAAAACAAGTAAAGCTGCTTTAAAATATTCTAAACCCCTAGTCACATACCACATGATCTACCCTCGCCAGCTCTGTACGTCCTGTATATCCTCGCCAGCTCTGTGCGCCCTGTATATCTACATGGTCGACCCTCGCCATGTCTGTACGCCCTGTATATCTACATGGTCTACCCTCGTCATGTCTGTATATCCTTTATATCTACATGGTCTAACCTCGCCAGCTCTGTACGCCCTGTATATATACATGGTCTACCCTCGCCAGCTCTGTACGCCCTGACTCCTAACCGGCTGATGGCATCTAGCATACTTCCAGTTTTTCAACACCAGTAGCAAGCAGACTCTAGCGGCGCGCTCCTTACAAAGTGACTTACATTCACACAACAGAACCGTTCCTGGAATAACATGGCCATTTAATTAAACGGCTTATGTACGAACACGAACAAAAAATACGTGAAGAAGACTTAGAGACAAGAACGGAGACAGCAGTCGCGGGGAAACTTGAAGAAAGATGGATTTGTCAGTTGGTAGCCATTCGATTTTTACAAGATATAAAACACAGACATTACTACTTCGAGTCATCGTTGGTTGCTTTTGTGTGAATTGAAACGAGAAAAATGTGAAGATAATATGTATTTTGTAAGAGACTATATAAAACTTGTTTGATTGAGAATTTAGTCTCGATCCAAACATGAGAAACATATAATTATATATTTATTTTTCATCGCGGGAGCCGCTAAATATCTTCTCAATTATTCCTTCCACACTCTACTAACGTAATTAAATGCAGATACCATGGACGGGGTATTTATATTAGATAAATATAATTTTATGACTATATATATATACTTATATTTATCTACAATAGAATAAATATATAAAATATTTTAGACAGGCATATATACACACTATAATATATAAAAATAGGTAATAGCATATGATTATATGAATGGTAAATACAATAAAAGCATGGTTGTATTAAATTATATATATATAAGTTTATAGAACTATATTTGATATAATATTCTTTAGATTGGAAAATGACACCTTGGCCCGGGAATTGAGCCCGGAACCTTTGACTCTTGGATAGCTCAGTGATAGACCACTGGCAAATTAAGCTTAAAGTCCCGGGCTCGATTCCTGTGTTCAGGCATCATTATTCAATTAAAAGAATATGATAATTAGATGCGGCTGTAAAAGTAATTAACAAATATAATAGCTTATCTATTTAATCCATTATTATATTTGACGTAACTTTATATAGTAATGTGTAAGGAAATTATATTGTATAGTATAAAATCATAATCAAATAAATAATTTAAAATATTGCACATTTAGTCAGCTACTTTAATGGTTTAGAAATGAAGAAGGTAGAATTTAGAATACGAGTTTACTAGCAGTTTCTTAGAAGGAACGCAGGAAACCATTTAGGAAAACAAAAAATTCTCAAGTATACTTTGCTGGGATTCGAACCTCAACTTCCCCGCGTCACTAACAGAACCAGACTAGACGACCCCCCCCCTAGCGCGAGATATTATCCCAAGTCAGACGTGTTAGCGATGGAGCTAAGGTGTCGTGACGCCTGCATTGAACGATGGAGCGGAGTGATACATTCTTAAAGTTATTGACTGTCTGTTTAGATAATAATAGTAATAATAATAATAATAATAATAATGCTTAAAGTAGGCCTGCCGACGTGTTGCTAATAATAGGTTAGCCTCCATCCAGTCCGCACCTTCAGCATGGAAAAAGTGTTGTTTACTTTATGATTGATGTTGGTACGCTCCACTGGAGTAAAGCGCAATTCACACGGGGGCGTCAAATGACGCACTTTTGTTCCGGCCGATGCTAAAAAGAGGCTTCCACTTACGTTAGAAATTTGTCGTTTATTTTAAAGAAGGAGTTTATCTAGATTTTACATTTTATAACGTGGTTTATTTATAAAACAATGGACTTATTTACATTTGATTGAATTTGATAAAAGAAGTAATTAATCAACACTCCGCAATAGAAAATGCTCTGTGTTCTAAGTGTAAAGTCCGACTTTGAATATTTTAGTTCACGACACTAACGCTGCGAGCGCTAGCGATGTGGCGCTACTTGCCAACATTAGAGTGGCGTTTCTATACGTATCCCTTTTTTATGTTATAAGATAACGCAGCAGTGTGAAATACGCCTGTAAATTTGGACCTTGTATTTATATATTCGCTACCAATTTCCCTCCCTCCTACCCCCCTTCACTTATAGGTTCCCTCCTTCCTCCACCCCCTGTTGCGCAAATGAAATCCTCGCCCGCTATTTGAAAGAAAAAAACGACCTCATATTTTAACATTTTTGTTGTTCACTTCAAAAATAAATCTGCTTATAGGCATTCTTAGTTTGGTTACGGAGTCTCTTAACTCTTCCACAAACTGCCGGTCCGTGATTTGGTTCCCGGCGGGGGTTCTAATTGGTTCCGTTGTGTGTGTGAACTTAATAATAGTTATTTGGTAGCTATTGTTTCACCCGTAATAGGACATCATGAACGTTAATAGGTGGGTGGGGAGGGGGGAATGAAAATACCCGCTGTGAACTTGTGATCACCTGAACAACTTTGTAACATTCAACTATAACAAACAAACAAACAAACAAACAAACGAACCATTTATTTTGACTTTAAGATCAATATTCTTTATCACGCGAATCGCTATGACATAATATGTATTCATATCAGCATCAGTGGGCCTGAGGGTTAGGGAGTCAAGCTAACTAGTCTGGTATGTCAATGACGGGAAGTCTGGGTTTCAATACCGGATGTGTGTACATATTAAGTTTTTTTAATCCAAATAGTTTCCTTCTCTCTTTCTACGCAAATATGGGTACATTTCCTCTAATATAATTCCTTCTCCAAAGGGGGAGTAAGATGAAGTGTACAGAACTATGTTCTGTGTTCATCATGTCCCTATAAACAAAGAGTTAAATCATCAAAAAGACCTAGAGATTAACTTAACTATTTAATTCTTAGCTTAAAAAAAAACTAGTTCCTGGAATTGTTTTAAAAAGAGTCGACTATTCTAGGCCTAGAGCGGGGTCGAAAACGAACTTGTGGCTGGATTACACAGCCATTCAGCCACGATATAAAGGAAAAGCTAGTTTAAGACAGCAGAAACTAGCAGAAAATATCATTACACCCCTTATTGGTCGTCAAACCTAACAAGGTGAATAAAATAATTGATTTATAGTTTCTAGAGTGATTTAATATCAATTTGCGTATAACCCGAACGGGTAGTATGACGTGGTGCTAATAATAATAATAATATCAATTGCCGCGGAGAGGATAAGATAGCAAGTAGCCAGCTAAAGTTGATTCATATTTGATTTCGGATATTTTAGATCTACCGATAATTGTCTTGTTCAACCTTACCCTGTGTATTTATAATTAGTTATTTGAAACCGAAATGATAACATATTATTTCCGAATAAAATCGGTATTAGGTGAGTGAGGTTGTAAAAAAGAATTAGCTCACTCATTTAATTGTTTTTATACTGAGTATATTTAACTGTATAACATTAAAGGGAATGCAAGTTAAGAACAATATTTTTACACTTTTTATAATATAAATCTCTCTGGTCAAAATAAGTAATATTTTCTCCAGTAGAAACGATTATCTTAATTTCTTGCACACCGTATTATCAACAGTACCTGTGATAATCGTTGTTGAATATTTTTTCAGGATTATGGTGATAATTGAACAGGAGTTTTTGAATGATGATGAAAGGTCCTTTATCAAGTCCCGCTATGTTCAAGTCAGATATTCAACAACAGGTATTTACTGTCGATAAAACTGTGTGCAGAAAATTAAAATAAGTGTAGAGCCCATCTGTGAAACAATATATATATATATTATTTTTGTAAGCACTGCACACAAAAAAAAAATGGCCCCAAACTCTCGTTTCCTCCCCCCCCCAAAAGATTTATTACGGTGATTAATAATGTTTGGTTAGTAACATGACTTAAAAATTGACACAGACACACAAGTTTTTTTTAAACAAACTGAGGCGGAACCCTTAACACGTGTTTCTTGCTCTACAAGACTTCTTGCTTGTGGGGGAGCCTGGGGTTTAATACTAGGTGGGGGGGTACGGTCAATTAGAATTTCCCCCTTCTTTAAAAACATTGTTCAGTTATGTCATAACCACATGATCGCTGATAAGCTTATGTTAAACGTTTCTAATGTAATTAATACGTGAAGCGAATTCTTACGGTAATAATTCTTGGAGCTTTAGCTCCCGTTATTTTGAATAAAAATATAATATGTAATTAAAAAACTTATCCGTTATAACAAAACAGTGATCTCTTACAAGTTTTTGCAACCCAAAACCTAAACATATGATTTTTCAACTGTCATTCAGGTAGAAAGCTATGGTGAACATACAATACCAAGTCTTACTTTAATAATACTTACGAATAAATAAAAATGTTTATGAACTAGTCTGTTTTTTAATGACTTATTGAAAGGACCAGTGATGCCTGTGCTTGGGTCAAAGAAGAAGTACATTTCTTGCCCGTACTGAAACCTCTATGGACATTAAATTTCTTTTGTTTTTGTAACCCATAGTAACGTTGTTGACATGATTGTTTGTTGTGTATGTTTTTTTTTTTGATAAGAAATGTATTGTTTGTGTTGTGATGAAGAACTGGATATTGTACGTAAATAGGACTATTTTATTGGAGTGTGTACTGTTGTGGAAGATGTTGGTGAGAATAAATAACTTATAATTATTGTTGTGGTGTTAAGCCATAGAGTTATAATATTTTATTATCCAGCATACCCGTTAGTGGCGAGTTCGGGTACCCAGAGGCCCGAGGTTAAGTCCGGGTTGTTTCTACACTGGCGCCAGCCGGGCAGGCTAATAAATAGTGTGTGGAAACAGGGATGTGGACTTATAAGAAGGGGAGGGAGCAGTGAAGGGGAGAGAACCCTTACATTATTAGTTTTTTTCCATCCATGTAGATACTTTAGGCTTCTGTCGTGCAAACAGTCCCTTCTTCTGCCCTTGTGGCCTAGAAGGGAGAGCTTCGCGGGCCGCTATTTGCTGACCGCTGATCTAAAAGTTACAGCTGTGATATGTCGCTGCCAAGACTGACCCACGATACGTCATCCAGCCAACTAGTAGTTTTTTTTAATCCAGAAGATAATTAAGGTTGTATCTGTAGAGCGGAGCTGAGACAATTCAAGGGTCCTACCGTGCTCAGTGATGGAAGTTTCTAGTCTCTATCACTTCCATCTATTAATGATGGTGATGATAATTACCACGTCATCACCAATTACCACGTCGCCGCCCCCGCTAAGTTAAGACAGGGGCAGGCGCCTGTGTCTCCTCCTAGCGGTGGCAGGTGGAAATAGAGAGCTCATAACTCATAAGAACACATCTTAACATTTGGTTTGTTAATAAATCATTTGTAGTCAATTTATTGATTAGCAATTTTTTTCTTTGTTTTAAATAAACATTGTCGAAGATCTTACTTAACATTTTCATTATTATAAAAATCACTTAACGAATGTATTGAAATTCTACAAATGAATAGTTTAAATCGTAGGTGGCCTGGCGGTCTAGGGGTAAGGTGTCAGACTTCTGTGCTGGCGGTCGGGGTTCAATCCTCGCCACCGGCACAGATTTATCTGATTACCAAACCCTTCCTTCACCTCTGACAATACATCTTGTGACCGTGGGGAATGCCAGGCCTCCACCGTGGTTCGTATCCCACATTAAACTGTAGGTCCTCCATTTCATCTCACAATTACCCTACCATTACACATTAGCGTAAGTGCGTATAACCCGAACGGGTAAGTAAGACGCGGTGCAAATAATAATAATAATAATAATATTTTAAACTTAAATTTCTTGATGGTATGATTTTGTTTAGCAATTAAAATGTGAGAGAAGATCCCAAAATATTTTTATTTTTCAACAAAAGTTTGTTAGTTTCTCAACAACAATGCAATGATAAATATAATTCAAACCTATTAATAATAAATCATTTTTTTGATCAAACAAATTTAATTTAAGGTAATGAACATCATTCCGAGAATTTAAGATACCAACCATACACTAGCGCTAGGAAAACGTTTCAGAGATAAATCTATGGTATCTGTAAGATAAGGTCAACCACATTGACACGCAATTAGTACTCACTTTTATTAGCTCATCTTTATGCCTTAAAACGGGATTGCAAGTAACGGGAGATCAAGGGTTCTAATCTTGGTCAGTTACACTGGAGTTTATTTTATATTTTATTATCACTATAGTTTTTCCCATCCTCTCTCCAAGTTGATATTTTTTAGTATCCTCTAAGTTTCTTGCACACAAAAAAACATTTTGTGGTTTTTTTTAAACTTGAACTTATTACTTTCGGCACACTGACATTTTCATTTTGGTTTCGTTTAATGAAATCTTATAAACAGGTTTTCTCAAATATTTCAAACTACAAAAATATGCAAAAGGTAAGTAGAAATTGTAACAAACTGTTTTATTTTAGTAAAATAATTTACTTTTAGGATGGTATTAACAAAATTTTATAAAGTTTCAATAGAGAATCCCCAATCTGTGTAATTGACGTTGGTGTGTGGATGTCTTTATGATGTTAGGGCAGGATTCACCATTTTTAATATCTTGATCTGTTGATTTACACAGAAATCTCTAAGCGTTTGAGCTTACGCCGAGCTATACCACAAACCCCGTCACTTGGTCTGGCGAGAAAGTGACTTGGCCGGTTTTGCGCCTCGGCACGGCATGTTACTTTATTTTTAAATATCAAAGTTTCAGACCAAATTGGTACCGAAGTTCAACGTGTTCGAAATGATTCACTTTCTTATGTAGCTCGTCCGTGTGTTTTAACTTGTTAAAACGATCTAACTTGAGACCGAGGGAGTCTGGTTCGAGTTCCGGGTGGTTCTGGCGAAGGTAATTAAGTTTCGTCCTGCTATAGTAGATGTTAGGGGTTGTTTTTAGCACAAGATTAGCTGTCTTAAGTTAAGTTAGTTTTTTGAGTCGTGTGAAGATACAATATGTGTGCTTAAAAGTGCACGTTAAATAGTCTAATATAGTAATACTGTAATTACTTATTTATGTTTATTATTGTTGTTATTTCTTAGTAACCAAAGAAGTGGAGGGGGTGGGGGGAAGGACAGAATAAATAAATACCGCCGAAAGGTACACACTCCTTTTTCACTACCGTTTCTTAACCCTTCTTTTTTTTTATGTCCCTCCCCCCTCCACTCTCCTTTCTCGTGTGTAAATTATCTGTGAAGTTGAGCTCGGTCATGTTCGGGTGTCTCCGGAGAGTGGCTGGGCGGTCGCGCGCTCACGAGTGAGAGAGAAGGAGACTGTTGTAGTAGGACAGTGTGGAGGCAAGACCAGTCTCACGAATCTACCGTGACGCGACGGACGGATATTAGTGTCCCTCTCTCTTCGGGGTCGCGGTGTTTGCTGGGAGGCGAGAGAGAGAGAGAGACAGAAAACAAAACACGACGGCGCGCGTCGGTAAAAAATCATCTGTTGCCGCGAATCTCTTTGTGATTTCCTCCCTTCGGATTGAAACATCTCTACTGAAATGGCGCAGCGATATATTCGCAGGAGAAGAACAAACGGATCAAAGTAAAAATGTTTTAAACAATAAAAAAATACCCTCTCTACTTCGATTAGTGTTCTTCCGAATTAAAAAAAAAATCTGTGGTGTTAAAAGCCAGGTAGTTTAAAAAAAATTGAACCGTTAAAACATATTTAAAGGTCATGCTTCATCGAAATAACTTCTCAGATCATAAAAATTTATTCTTTAAAATCAGTTTCCAGCATCAAGAAGGTACGTAATTAAAAAAAAAAATGAACAAGATAAGAAAAATAGTGTTTTGATTCGTTGTGATTATATGTTTTGTTCTTTTAATTATACTTTTGCCCCCTCCCCCCGTCCTCCTCCTAAGATATCCTGGGATTTGTTGATATGTTTCGATATTCAAAAGAAGTTTTGTTGTGTTAAACACGTGACATAGTCTTTCAGGCTGGACCAAGATTGTTTGTGTTTTGTTACGGGAGTGCGGGGGGGGGATAACATTTGAAAAGAATCTTCATTCGTCTTGATCTCAGTGTAGTGCGAAAAAAAAAACATAAACTTGGCAAGAGAGAAACCAACTTCCTTCTGTTTGATTACCTAACAGGTGGGTTCATATTAGTTTGAAGTTATTCATTTATATACAATTATAATCCTATTAGTCTAGTTCATGTTATTAATGTGGTTCGTTAAAAAACACTCTCCAAAACAAAAATTAACGAAAATGTAGTCAATACATATTTTTAAAAAAGACGGTCACCGTTTTAAAAAAAAAACCAATGCGCACGTGCCAATGTTGTTTAAAGCATTCCCCGATAATATCTGTTTGGAAGCTATTGCTATCAATAACAGTTCTCTATCCAAACGGTATTTATTCCACGATTGTGAAATGTGTTAGGCCTACTTGTCGGCGAACCACGAGCGAGCAAAGACCTGCCCAGTCCGCTGATACCGCGTCTGGTCTGCAACAGGTGAAGTTCGCTTTGTGCAAGAACACAACCAGACGACGTTTTGATTGGAAATTAATTCGGGTCAGATTATGGTTTAGTGGGGGCACGAACCCTGAATGATTGGCCCCCCTCTCCAAGTTTATTGTGCTATTAAAAAATAGTGGCATAGTTATTGTTTTATAGGCCTATGCTCAAACGTGAGCATTGCTTAGATTCGTACAATAATTGCGCATGATTTAACTGCAGCGAGGTATATTAACAGATAAACTTACAAAATAAAACTAATAAATTAACTCATAAATTATATAACTATTCCCATTACATTCTTATTACGGTTGATAGAAACAATTAAAACTGAGATAAAATTAAATGTTTTTATACCGCGTTTCACTGCCTGCTCGGGTGCACGCATATTTATTACGATAGTGGGTGTGAGCACATTTATTAAATTACGATAGTGGATGTACGCATATTTATTAATTACGATAGAGGATGTATGCATATTTATTAATTACAATAGTAGGTGTTTACATATTTATTTATTACTATAATGGGTGTTCGCATATGTGTTAATTACGATAGTGGGCGAACGCATATTTATTAATTACGATAGTGGGTGTTCACATATGTGTTAATTACGATAGTGGGCGCACGCATATTTATTAATTACGATAGTGGGTGCACGCATATTTATTAATTATGATAGTGGGTGCACGCACATTTATTAATTATGATAGTGGGTGTGATAATATTTATTAATTACGATGATGGATGTATGCGTATTTATTAATTATGATAATGGGTGTACGCATATGTATTAATTACGCTAATGGGTGTACGCGTATTTATTAATTATGATAATAGGTGTACGCGTATTTATTAATTATGATAATAGGTGTACGCATATTTATTAATTACGATAGTGGGCGCACGCATTTTATTAGCTACGATGATAGATGTATGCGTATTTATTAATTACAATGCTGGATTTATGCGTATTTATTAATTATGATAATGGGTGTACGCATATTTATTAATTACGACGATGGGTGTATGCGTATTTATTAACTACGATGATGGATGTATGCGTATTTATTAACTACGATGATGGATGTATGCGTATTTATTAATTACGATGATGGATGTATGCGTATTTATTAATTACGATGATAGATGTATGCGTATTTATTAATTACAATGCTGGATTTATGCGTATTTATTAATTATAATAATGGGTGTACGCATATTTATTAACTACGATGATGGATGTATGCGTATTTATTAATTACGATAATGCGCGTATGCGTATTTATTAATTATTATAATGAGTGTAAGCGCATGTATTAATTACGATAAGGGGTGTACGCATATTTATTAATTAACTACGATAGTGAATATATGCATATCTCTTAATTACGATAGTGAATGTATGCATATTTAATAATGACAATAGTAAATGTATGCAAATTTATTAATTATGGTAATGTGGTAGCTACAGGAGGAGGGTAGAATTGAGCGTAAATGTATTGCCATTATCGTGGAGAGCTTGTGGAACTATATATGAAAGAACTACCTTTGGTACAATCGGGCAGGAATTCCAACCCCACCCTTCCTCATCGCCGGTAAATAAGACTAGTTCGTTCACGGTAGGAGTTTACCTCTGAAAGGCCTTTTTCCCTACCAGAAATCTATTATATAGTAGGATATTGGTAGGAAAAAAAGACCTTTCAGAGGTAAACTCCTACCGTGAATGAAGTTTTTTTATAGATCTGTTTGACATTTAGACCGTGTGCTTATCAATGCATGTCGATGGACTGTGGCTGTATCTTCTCGTCTCTCGGTTTAACCGAGTGGAGGGATTTTAAACGTTCTCTCTGTCGGGAACACGAACCACGGCCCACGCATGGGCCTAACTTCTCATGACCTGTCGGGGACATGAACCCTGATCACAAAACAAAAACAAAAAACGGATGGTTTTTGAGTGGCCCTAAAGCCACGTTTTGAGAAATAAAAACGTCAATAAAAGATTGGGAGCTGAATATGTGGCTGACAGAACTGATAAAAAACTGATGGTTTAAAAATATGTGATTTTAAAAGCGGATTCTTTAAATCAATCATTTTATTAAATTTAAAAAAGCATTGTTTGAGTGACTGTAGCGAGTTTTTTTAGATGTCTGTAACAAGATTAGAATTAAAATTTATCAACATTTTGAAATACACTACGGCATCCTATATACTCTGAAAGTGTATTAAAATCCACATATTAACATACACGCATGGCTATTATTGTAGCATCATTAGATTCCAGTTGCCCTTAGTATTTAAAATGGGATGGAAGGGACACGATTTAATAGCAAAAAACTTTTTTTTTAAATAAATAAAATATTGCTCTAGTAGATTGTTTTGATTTAATTGTTACACTTGTTAATATCAACACTTGTTGAATATCTGTAATGGATATAATGTGACTTGAATATAAAGATTTTAAATTAAGTATTATTATTATTATTATTATTAGCACCGCGTCTTACTACCCGTCCGGGTTATACTCACTCACGCTAGTGTGTAATGGTAGGGCGATTGTGAGATGAAATGGAGGACCTACAGTTTAACGTGGAATCCGAACCACGGTGGAGGCCTGGCATTCCATTTTCCCTACCAGAAATCTATTATATAGTAGGATATTGGTAGGAAAAAAAGACCTTTCAGAGGTAAACTCCTACCGTGAATGAAGTTTTTTTATAGATCTGTTTGACATTTAGACCGTGTGCTTATCAATGCATGTCGATGGACTGTGGCTGTATCTTCTCGTCTCTCGGTTTAACCGAGTGGAGGGATTTTAAACGTTCTCTCTGTCGGGAACACGAACCACGGCCCACGCATGGGCCTAACTTCTCATGACCTGTCGGGGACATGAACCCTGATCACAAAACAAAAACAAAAAACGGATGGTTTTTGAGTGGCCCTAAAGCCACGTTTTGAGAAATAAAAACGTCAATAAAAGATTGGGAGCTGAATATGTGGCTGACAGAACTGATAAAAAACTGATGGTTTAAAAATATGTGATTTTAAAAGCGGATTCTTTAAATCAATCATTTTATTAAATTTAAAAAAGCATTGTTTGAGTGACTGTAGCGAGTTTTTTTAGATGTCTGTAACAAGATTAGAATTAAAATTTATCAACATTTTGAAATACACTACGGCATCCTATATACTCTGAAAGTGTATTAAAATCCACATATTAACATACACGCATGGCTATTATTGTAGCATCATTAGATTCCAGTTGCCCTTAGTATTTAAAATGGGATGGAAGGGACACGATTTAATAGCAAAAAACTTTTTTTTTAAATAAATAAAATATTGCTCTAGTAGATTGTTTTGATTTAATTGTTACACTTGTTAATATCAACACTTGTTGAATATCTGTAATGGATATAATGTGACTTGAATATAAAGATTTTAAATTAAGTATTATTATTATTATTATTATTAGCACCGCGTCTTACTACCCGTCCGGGTTATACTCACTCACGCTAGTGTGTAATGGTAGGGCGATTGTGAGATGAAATGGAGGACCTACAGTTTAACGTGGAATCCGAACCACGGTGGAGGCCTGGCATTCCTCACATTCACAAGCTGTGATTAATACGCGTCTTGTCAGAGGGGAAGGAAGGTTTTGGCAATCAGATAAATCTGTGCCTGGACCGAGGATTGAACCCCGGACACCCAGAACAGAAGTCTTGACACCTTACTCCCAGACCACCAGGTCACCCTAAATGATGTAAAAGTCCTGTTCAAGTCCCCTATTTTCGTGACATATTCAAGAACTATCACAAACTAAACCAATCCACGAGCTTTAACTCTTGTTTACACCTTAATGTTAAGGTGGCCTCCTGATTCCGAACAGTTCAGATTGAGAACATGAGATTTTTGATATATGGGAAGGAGTCCAGATTGGGGACACGCCATGTTGCTATGCCATCCCGCCCTTAATTTGATAATATGGGTGGCCCGCGGGGGCCACCAGTCGTAGGTTCTTTCAGCCTCACCAGTATTCATTTAACTAGATTACATACACAAGTATTTCTAGGTTAGGTTAGGTTAGGTTAAGCTAGGGTAATCTTGGTCAGGAGGAAATCCCCGGGGGACCTGTTGGTGCTGCCAGTAAACCCTTCCACCCGTGTCACAACCCTCACGTAGGGATTCCCGCGAATTGCTCCTTTACTTGTTCGCAATCAGGATACAACCAATATTAAAACTTGGCCGATAGTGAATTATGCACGCATTAGCTGTTTTAAACTGGTAAACAGCTTTATTCGCCTCTGGCTACCCCCTATCTTCCTTCTCGTTCGGGATATAAGGGGGAAGGGTTGAGGTAGGTAGAGTTGTAGTAAATGTACCCGCATGTGCATGGAAGGAAAACCACAATCGGTACATCCGACCGGGATTCGAACCCTGGAATCATCACGAGCCTAAAGTTTACACCACGTAAGACTTGGGCTAGTCTATTTTTACCAAGATAAATATTGATCTAGTATTTGTTTTAAAGAGATCACATCCCCACCATTGTTTTCAAAGTTTGTTTTATTTTACTTTCATCTCGGGTGGTTTTTTTTTTTCCTATTGAAGAT
>CABEEJ010001857.1:23686-71531 GCA_901482245.1 Timema douglasi
CTCGGTGGTCGCCTCAGGACCCGATGTTCGTTTGTTCAAACCCAGGTGGGGTTGACGGATGTTTCTTGAGCGATACAATCCATAGCGCAACTTCCTTCGGAGGGGAAGTAAAACCGTCGGTACCATGTCGGTTGTGGTATGTAGAAAAACCCTGAAAGATATGAGAGAATACCCTTTCTGGAAGAATTGGTAGGCCCTTTCACTCTCGATCATAGAAATTCTCGTGTGCTGATACACTCAGTTGGTTCAAAGCGTGCACGTTAAATACCTCAAATAAATAAATAATAAAACAACATTACTGTCAAAATCAATCAAATGTGATCTGGAAGAATTTTATTTGTGCCGTCTTAGCTACGTTTAACCAAAATAAATCCACCCATTCAATTATAAATGATTGTTTTTATTAGATTTTAATAAAAAGTTCTGAGGATGCCTAGATTATATAACTTGTTAAGATATACGATGTTCTTACATGTAAAACAGTCCTGTTTGTTGTTTCTTGGTGTTGATTAGAACCAATTTACTAAGCCTAACTTAGAATAACATTTGTTTAGGGGATACTGGCTCTTACTAGCTTTGTAATCTACACAAGTGCAGAGTGGAGGATCATTTTACAAACGTATATTTCAAAAATAGAATCCTAATCAATGTCTAACAATTTAGAACAATTTTTGTTCGTGTCAGTAGAAAGTAGAAGTATTATGTTCTAAGTGGACTGTATAATGTAGTTTAAATGGCCACAGAATTAAATTTACTACTAATAAAAATATTTTGTTTCCTCGCTTCAGATTACACTGAAACATAACTTCAGTGGTATTTATGATGTACGCGTATGTTAAGAGCCGTATTGCTAGCGTCGAGCTGCTTGGAAATTGCCAGTCCACCCTAGCAATGATTGATGCAATTTTCTCTCGCTGTGTTTATAAAAGTATTTCAAACAATTAGTCGACACATCCTGAAAACGATTGTTCCATTTAGACTGTTTCCTCGGGATCAATTCCGTTGAATGACACCCCCCCACCCCATACCCCACACCCTGGCCCCGTTCATGTGGCGACCAGAGAATCTTCAGGTTAATATCAATTAATTTATTTTATTTTCCCAAACATAATTGTTATAAACCTCACATGTAGCAAGTAAAAGAAGTGTTAATAACCTCACTTGTAACAAGTAACAGAATTGGCAATAGCTCGAAGGTAGCAAGTAACAGAATTGTTATTCAAATCGCATGTAGCAAGTAACAGAATTGTTAATAGCTCTAATGTAGCAAGTGTTAGGTTCTGGTTATACGCTTTAGAGTCATATCAAGACGCTTACTTGCACTGGTGGTCACGTGGTATGAGACGTCAGTCTTGCAAGAGACTTTATTGCCTGTGATGGGGTAGATCGAGGCTTGAATCTCGGCCATGTGTCTTTCCAAATGTGATTTAATACACTTTGGATTTCCCATTCTCTCTCCACGCTTTTGTGAGCGTTTATCCTTCAGATATACATACCTTCCTTATTTCTACCCCATGAATAAATAACCCGTATTTAAAAACTCTAAATTGTTTTTACGACCGAAGAGGAAACATTTTGTTTTTGACACAAAATCCACCGTTACTTATTTTAGCGTATTATAATTTAAATATGATTAGGTACTTTAAAAAATATGTATTTGATAAAAATTCTAAACATGTTAACTTTTAAAGCAGATAGATCTAAACCCCATTATAAAATTTAATTTATTACAGATAATTTTAAGAATAATTTAAATGTTTGACAATGTACATTAATGTAATATAATAATATTTATTAAGTTACTTACGTATTCAAGCTGAGTTTGTATCATTAGGCCTATAGTATCTTATGTTCTTAGAAAACCTGATTATAGATATTTTCATTAAATTGGAAAGTTTTCGTCAACTGTTCATATAGTTAGTCTCTTAAAACTATATCAGGCAGTCTTTAAAGTCAATTTATATATATACATACATACATACATACATAAATGCATACATACATGCATGCATACATACATGCATACATACACGCATACATACACGCATACATACATGCATGCATACATACATGCATACATACACGCATACATACACGCATACATACACGCATACATACATACATACATACATACACACATACATACATACATATATACACATATATACATATATATACATACATACACACACACATACATATATATATATATATATACATTTTATATATACATTATATATACACACATTATATATATATATATACATACACGCGTACATACATAATCACGCCGTTCCCACGGGGTGGGCAAGAAAATGTGCATATAGTTAAACAAAACTCCATACTAAATCCATCCCCCTTTCTCCACAATTCTCTATCCTTGCATACTCCCTTCGCTTCAACAACATCCATACACCGAGTCATACATGCTCTTTTATTATTAAAACTATTAATGTTTCTCTTTCTCACACATTCTTCTACCCCATTCAGCCACGTCTTACATGGCCTACCCCTTCGTTTTGATCCACACATATAGTAAAGTTGTCCAGGAAATATGTAAAAT
This sequence comes from Timema douglasi, assembly GCA_901482245.1. Taxonomy (NCBI): domain Eukaryota; kingdom Metazoa; phylum Arthropoda; class Insecta; order Phasmatodea; family Timematidae; genus Timema; species Timema douglasi. Next base: position 26,250 of record CABEEJ010001857.1, read on the forward strand.
GGCGGAATGTCGCTTAAATAGCCCCTCAAGAAGTAACTATCTCTTTGAAAGATTCCTATTACTATTATTTGTTCACAAACATGTACTGTCACTCGGATAAAAGTATGTGAACTAAATTTAATTGTCAAATGGTTCAATGGTCATATTTGTGAAGCAGATAAACATGGAGCGATAATTTGAGACTTTTGTACGTTTAGAAAAGGCCAAAGCTAGTGTGAGCCAACTACATAGGCACACAACTTACAAACTAACTTGATACTAGATCACACACGACACCCAGTCTCCTGACCAACGATTTACCGACGATACATTTATCCGCCGTGTCAGCGAGTGGACAAAGGACATTTAGTCTCGTATAAATGATAAAGATTCGGGGATTATTAAATCTCCCATTCAACCTGAACTTGTTACAAGTATTTGTATTCTTGGAAATTGGTTAACCCCCGCGACTAGACTATAAATACGAAACTTATTTGTAGTTTTATAAATATTCTCCAAACAAGGATGAAAACAATGAGAGTTGTACGTCTTGTGGTAGCTATTTAGTGATAGTTGCCATCTAATTGTTTCCGTACAACTTTATCTACTGAATTAATTAGGAAAATATCCACCATGTGTTACAATTAGTGCCAAAATAATGAGATACGTGTCGGGTATTTTGTTTAAATCTATGGCTTCATGGTCAAATGCACTACTCTCATGATAGAATAGACTGCCGATAACGGGGAGATCGAGGTTCAAATCTCGGTCGAGTGTAACGAGTTTATTTTTCCAAAAATGTTTTTCACTCTCAGCTCCACGCAAATGTGGGTAGACTTCCTGTAAATAAAACTTCCTTAATCCTTAAAACCAATCTCGGTCGAGTGTAACGAGTTTATTTTTCCAAAATGGTTTTTCACTCTCAGCTCCACGCAAATGTGGGTAGACTTCCTGTAAATAAAACTTCCTTAATCCTTAAAACCATTAGCGTAATTAGTATCTAAGAGTATAACCCGAAAGGTTAGTAAGACGCGGTTTTAATTTTTTTAATATAGCTTTATTTCAAGCTATTATTGTATCATAATTATGTCATCAGCGCAGGCCTAGTTTATTGATGTCCCAGCATTGTACATATTTATAATGAGGGAAAAGAATGAACTGGCAGGTAGTATTATGTTTTGTTTAAGGTGGGCTGGAAGAAAACTCAAGTTAAGGTCCACAATTTTGCAGTTTTATGACAAAAAACTTTTTTTTTACAAACCAAATAAAATGTTACTTCAGTAGATATATTAAGTTTAATTTTCAACAAACAGTAATACAATAGTTTCCAAACTTTGTCTTTGAGAGCGTCATGACCCCTTGATAACCCATAAGCGGTGATTTCTAAGTTTTAAAATAATTATTTTAACTGAATCTTACTACCCGTCTGGCCTATCTGCATATAATTACACTAGAAGGATAATTAAGAGAAAATTCACCTTTATTCGCGTGGAGGGAGAGGGGGAAACCGTTTAGGAAAATCATTCCCACTACCCCCCGGTTGAAATTTGAATCCTGACCTAATCACCGACCAACCAAACTAGCGTGACGTTAATCTCACATGCTCGATTTAGTTATTATAAGCTAGAAATATGACTCGTTCTTCACACGGTTAAGCAGCATCAAAACTATATAAAATTAAAACGTTCAACATCCGGTTGCCCACTTTTGGATAGTTCCTTCTACAATCACGAGATAACTACGGCAATTACAAGCCAATCATGGTAACTAATAAATTAAAATAAATGTAATTTATGAGACCAAATATTACCTTGTCCATAAACTGAGTGCACAAACAAACACAATCCACTAAAAACGAATTCTTTTCTTAAGCACGATCATAAAATTAGATAAATGAACTAGTAGACAATGCTACATTTAATTCGTTGGGAAAAAAGAGCATCACAGTTCACCAAAGAGACTGAATATATATTATATATTTTTACAGAAATATAATGAATAATAAGCATCGTGGTTCACAGAGCAATGTCACTAGCAGTTGTTTATTTTAAATGTTATGTCGCTTCTAGATAGGGGCCAATTTATCCTTAGATGTTTAGCCTTATCACATCGCTAATGGATCCACTTTAAGATAATCTTTAGTTTTTGTATTCGTTTATTTTTAGATTTTTTCGTCTGCCTATACAAAATCCAAATTTTCTACCACATCGAGAAGTTTTTTTTCCTACTAGCTGTTTACTACCACCTAATTATAGATCCCAAGCTTTCCGCCTTTTGTTGTTATTGTGAGGTGGTCCTTTTACAAACTTAGCAAATTTAAATTTACTTTCATGCCAAAAAGAAGATTTTGTAATTATTTTGGATATAATTTAAGCTACTACCCCTCTTTGTCCTTCTTTTCAGTTTCCGCATTCTCATTTTCCCCCATTCTAATTTCGTAATTTTAAGATTTATTTGATTAGCTTTTATGGTTTATTTACGTGCTTGACAAATTTCAATTTTGAACCACACCGGAAAGTAGCTATATTTTACCTGTATCAATTTTTAACTAATCCTTTTCCCGGGTTTCAATTTAGAAATTTGATATTTTCAGACGTAATTCATTTCTCCGGGAAGGTCTATTGACCTAACATAACGAACTTCCATCTATGTCACACCAAAAAAGTTTTTTTTATATTAGTTTTAGGAATCTTGAGAATACTCTTCTTCCCCATTTTCTACCCCTTCATTTTGAAATGTAAGGATCATACCTTGATGGTTGTTTGGGGTGGTTCTTAAACACACCTGCCAGAACTTTTTTTATTCATCCAAACTGTTTCAGGGTAAATTACGCTATGCCCAAGACAGATATTCAAGAACTGTTGATATTTATTACCAAGTATAAAACTTAACCTATCTAATTGATTAATATTTTAATTAATTTGGCCAAAAAAAGGTATTGTATCATAAAAAGTGCAAAAGTACGCAAGCCTACCTTAACTCGCATTCCTTCTACCACACTAATATTTCCTTAAAAACGGCCACACGTCCAACCTTGATTTTTCTTCAAGGTGTAGCCTACACTTGGTTCAGCCTGAAAGGTGTAGATCATTCTTTGACAGATGACATAGTGTAACCAAGTAAGGTAGGTTCGCTACCTCTCGGGACAAACCGAGTGTATCTGCCATCATGAACTCGCAAGAAACGTACCAGGCCGTATCAGCTAGATGTATTGTATTTGTGGCACTGAAGAAAGGCCACAGTGGAACCTCCAAGTCACATTATGGTTATCTCTTTCTTGCTCGTAATTGCTACCTCTACTAATATCTATTTCCCCCCCTAATCACCAGCATGTGACCACCAGGTATAATTGCTTGCACTTATCTCTTCTAAAGTTCCCACCTTACACCGTTGCTCGTCAAACACTCATTCCGAAGCTCCAGTTTCTAGTAACCTTTTTCTTTTTGCTATCCACGGGCGTCAAATTTATGTCCCTGCGCCTACCTGATGCAACCGGGTTGTCTTGTTTATTTGTGTGCACTTGATAAGTTGAACGTGGCATTTTAAAATATTTTATTGTAACTCGATGGAGATAGTTTCCTGCGAGCGGCTTCTGAAAGAAGTTCCAAGATAGTTAAATAGGTCCATATTAATAAAACGATCCCTTCCTAAATTAGTTAATTCATCATCTGGGATCAGGTCTACAATGTCGTTATTATTCTTCCGGTATGTTATACTGGTTAACTATTCGTCCTTAATACTGAATATATTTTATAATACGTCTATGCTTTCTACCCTGCTTATCTTCAAACAAATAATATATAGCAACATTAGTCATACTGGCTACGACCAGGATTTCCTTAGTTTAATAGTTATTATTATTATTATTATTAGCACTGCGTCTTACTACCCGTTCGGGTTATACGCACTTACGCTAATGTGTAATGGTAGTGTGATTGTGAGATGAAATGAAGGACCCACAGTTTAACGTGGAATCCGAACCACGGTGGAGGTCTGGCATTCCCCACATTCACAAGATGTCTTGTCAGAGGTGAAGGAAGGGTTTGGTAATCAGATAAATCTATGCCGGGACCGAGGATTGAACCCCGGCCGCCAGCACAGAAGTCTGACACCTTACCCCTAGACCACCAGGTCACCGAGTTTAATAGTTAGAGCTCTGAAAGGGTTAAAAGGTAGTGCTCTAAAGCTGCCATTTTATTTTATGTTCTTCTAATTTATATCTAGGAACCTTTCTAAGTTGGTCATCATGTCTAATTTATATCTAGAAATATTTCAAAATCCAATAAGTAATTTTTTTTTTAAAAGGCCAAAAAGTATTGTTATTGTAGCTGCCACCACAAAACCAAATGGTGGACGTACATTTTAATTAATCTATATGTTAACCGGACATCCGAGCTCTGTCCACGCTATACCTCAGCACAATCAGTGATTGGTGGCTTATGCGTGGAAGAGTCACAGACAGACAGACATACACCAACTTATTATTATATGTTAGTAGGATGTTGGCTCAGTAACTATAGCGATGATAAAGATATATTTTAAGATAGTCGATTTTGAAAATCTAGCATTTTGAATGAATGGTGCTATCATTATGTTTTTCATGTCCGCGCATTAGGAATATTTCGCTATAGTTCATGTTATTTCGATCTAAGCCTATCCGGTTGCATCCAAACCATCACCTTCGATTTATACCAAGGAATTAATCAAACGTTTAGTCATCTGTGTGTGATAATATAGCAGCGAGCAATAATTTATTCAATCATCTGTCACAACAATTCAGTTGATTAAATAATAATTTAATTAATATTCAGTTACTCTCGCCTGTGACTACGTGGACTAACGAGTTGCTCTTGCATAAGAATGGGTTGTCGGCGACTGGGAAATCGGGGTTTGAATCTGCATAGTATTTACTGTGCGAGGTTTTTCCTAAGGATTTTCCACTCCCCTCACATGTAAATGTGGGTACATTTTCTCTCAGTTTTATTTTACTCATCCTTATCCCCTATAAAATATGCGGACAGCCTAAACGGATGCAATGCCCATGAAAATAATTTCCCTATACTTTACTAACCTAGTAAAAACTCACACACAAATATAAGAAAGTTATAGCAGGCTATAAATACAATTAGTTTTGAGAATAGGTTTTCTGATTTTAATGTAATTGCTGGTAAATCTAAGGTAAGGATCAATTCTTACAGTGCAATTGCCAATCATTGGTGATAATGATGATGATGATAATAATATGTATAGGTGATTTTGATATGAAATTTAATTTCATCTCACTTATAGAATGTTTTATTATTCATCAACCAAATTAAGTTAGGGCCTACTTAGTTATTTGAATAGTTTTTTTCCCTTTGTATACAAACCAAACGGTTTTCACAAATGTTAAAATATAATTGGGAGCGTAATAATTTTACAAGGGCTACAATAATTTGGTTTTTTGCTTTGAATCTAAGCAAGCCTAATGTAAACAATACACGCAAATTTCATAAAACTATTTCTAACTATTAAACTATGCTTTAGCATATTTCATCCTCGGTCCCGGCACAGATTTATCTGATTACCAAACCCTTCCTTCACCTCTGACAAGACATCTTGTGAATTTGGGGAATGCCAGGCCTCCACCGTGGTTCGGATTCCACGTTAAACTGTAGGTCCTTCATTTCATCTCACAATCACCCTACCATTACACATTAGCGTAAGTGCGTATAACCCGAACGGGTAGTAAGACGCGGTGCTAATAATAATAATAATTTAGCATATTTCCTCTGTATGCGCTATATTCTCACTGTCTATTTTTTTTCACCAATATGCTTCAATAAAACTATCTTAACTAATTAAATTTATCTTGCAACCCAAAAAAAAAATTCTTAAAAGTTCAAACGAGATCAACATGTGTTGATTCAATTGAACTTGGTCTAGATATCTAAAAATGTAAACCGAGTTCTCCCTGTATGTTGGTCTGTTTGTATAAACACTCCTTACAGGTCGCAAGTCGCAACAAATTGACCCCAATATTCTTGTATTACCAGAATAGAACCCTTTTAATTCTTATAGCACAGCGGATAGCCTACCCGTTCGGCTGTATACGCTTGTATACCAATTAGGCTATTGCACTAGAAATGAGGAAGGGGTTGAATTTAGAGGATGTGTACCTTCATTTGCTTGGAGAGAGATCTGTAAATCATTTAGGAACAAATCTCAGTACATCCAACCGGGATGAAACCGCGATCACCCCGTCATCGGCAGTCTACGAGAGTAGCACGTTAGACCATGTGACCACCGAAGCTCTTATTGAATACATAACCATTTGTTGCCAGAATCCTAATAGTTTCATTGTGATAAACACTTTTACAAACAAATCATTAATGGTATCATAATGTTTGGGTGATTTTAGATCGAAATTACATTATTCTATGTACGATCGATCGTTTCAAATATATAATTGTATTTATTTGGTATATTTTTTTAGTCTATTGTTTCAAAAATAAAATGCCATTTATCGTCAATATATACATTTGTTTTAAAATTTTTTTTGGGTCAAGTGACAATACGTTTTGGTTAAAAAAAATTGCTTTAGGTCAATTTTTATTTTTTGGCAATCTGATCTAAAAAAATCCCATTTCTCATGAAGTTAAAAATCCTAAATAAAAATAGTTTTTTAATATATTATTAGTATTTTGTATAAATTTAGCTATTTTATATAGTAGAGTTTATTGTACATTGTAGTTATATACACAGAAAAAGCAACCAAAAATGTGTGCACTTTTGTTTTGCAAAGTATCTTTTGAATATTCACCTAAGAAATACATCAGCTACATAGTTAGTAAACTGTTTTTAATTTATTATGTTAGTGAAAACTGCAGTAAAAACTAACGATAAATTGTTTTGAATTACAAAGTATTGTAGATTTTAGCTAAGAAATTAAATACATTTAGTGTATAAATCCATTAATATGCCGACTGCTGTTGAAGAAATGTCACCATTTGTTCTGTGGAGGCCATTATTTCAATTCAAGGTAGACATTTAAATATGTTAATAGCTTTAAAAGTATTACAGTAGCAACATAACGTCATATTTAAAAGTGGTCAAATATTTAAATTTGTCTTCATTGGGGGACACGGAAGCAAAGGCTTTAACCTATTCTGGTCTGGTTTGCTGGTGACAGAGAGCACGGGTTTCGAATCCCAAACGGGTGTACTTGGAGTGCTTTTCCCTAGCTGTTTTTCCATTCTTGCTCTAAGAAAATGCAGTTACATTTTCTCTTCAACTCTCTTCGTCTCTACTCATTGGTGTAATTCAAGAGCAGTTTTTTTTATTAATTTGGTAAGAACAACAATACTCAAAGGAGCTACAAATATTTCACTATAATATTCCCAGGCGTTTTCAGGTTTCCCAGACATCTTTCAATTTTCTCCTGAATAGGCCCGTATTTTTTTTTATATGAATGACAACTTTTTTGGGCAGAAGGGCCCTCAATGCTTGCCATAAAGTATATTTTATGATTAAATATGTCGATGAGCAAATTGAGAAGTGGGGAAAAAAGTCCTTTATTATACTCCTCCGATCCAAGGGGTTGATGAAATTACTACTTGTGGGGGTGTGGTTGCGGATATTGAAAAACAATACAGTAAAATTGGAGGACCACCCTTGAAATAAATAAGGAGAGTGTAAAAAAAAACTATTATAATTGGTTACTCTGGGAATAAAAAAGTCAACTTGGTGAACGTCTTCGACTACCTCGGTGATGGAACAAAAATAAAGGTGGAGTAAGGTTTCGGTAAAAGACGTAGTTCAGGAACAGAAACTGTTGTAGCCTTTACAGAACCCGGGTGACCTGGCGGTCGAGGGATAAGGTGTCAGACTTCTGTGCTGGCGGCCGGGGTTCAATCCTCGGTCCCGGCAAAGATTTATCTGATTACCAAACCCTTCCTTCACCTCTGACAAGACATGTATTAATCACATCTTGTGAATGTGAGGAATACCAGGCCTCCACCGTGGTTCGGATTCCACGTTAAACTGTAGGTCCTCCATTTCATCTCACAATCACCCTACCATTACACATTAGCGTGAGTGCGTATAACCCGAACGGGTAGTAAGACGCGGTGCTAATAATAATAATAATAATAATAATAACAGAACCCGGAGCTATACTAGCGCCCGTGGAAAAAAACACCACAAGGGAGTTTGTGAAGTCGACTGGTTCAGCGGCTGTCATGTTTTCTTTAGTTAGAATTTAATAAATCAAACTCTGGACGAAAATGCAGAATAAATATATTTAATATAAATATAATAATTATAGACGATACGAGACACACAATACGCAACTCGCTGAATACAACATATGTTCACCCTTTTCCAACATTTATTATTATTATTATTATTATTATTAGTACCGCGTCTTACCACCCGTTGGGGCTATACGCACTCACGCTAATGTGTAATGGTAGGGTGATTGTGAGATGAAATGGAGGACCTACAGTTTAACGTGGAATCCGAACCACGGTGGAGGCCTGGCATTCCNGGGGCTATACGCACTCACGCTAATGTGTAATGGTAGGGTGATTGTGAGATGAAATGGAGGACCTACAGTTTAACGTGGAATCCGAACCACGGTGGTGGCCTTGCATTCCTCACATTCACAAGATGTCTTGTCAGAGGTGAAGGAAGGGTTTGGTAATCAGGTAAATCTGTGCCGGGGCCGAGGATTGAACCCCGAACCCCAGCGCAGAAGTCCGACACCTTACCCCTAGACCGCCAGGTCACCCTCCAACATACACTACGTTAACAACAATACGGAACGTCTAAACATCAAGTGAAGTCTGACTATACCGACAAGAGAGAGAGGAGAAGGTAGAAGATACAATTCCACCAACAACAAACAGATAAATCGTCCCAACCCCAACTTGCATCTACCAACAATAAAATGGCCACACCAATATGCATAGAGCTTGTAAAAGAACTGTCATATTTTAGACGACAACGATTCACCTACATGTGAGGATAGTGTCTAACGTATCTAGCTCAACATAATTACCCAGCAACTTTTCGTTCGTAGACATAGCTTGATAGGTTATGAACATAATAACAAGGTTTGTTATTTGTTATACGTTAACTAATACTATATCCGCCTCGGTGGCCGTGTGGCCTAACGCGCTACTTTCGTGTAAGACTAGGTTGCCGAAGACGAGGAAATCGGAGTTCGTATCCTGTTAACGTGTACTGAGGGTGGTATTTCCTAAATGGTTATACACTCTTCTTCCACGCAAATGCGGGTGTACTTCCTCTAAATTAAGCCTTTTTAATCCCTAAACCATTAGTGTAGTTAGACCAAAGGCGTATAACCCGAACGGGTAATAAGACGTGGTAATAATTGCATGCATGGTGGACTATAGTGTCTAAATGAAGGCGAAGGTCTTCAGTAATTATTCATCTACTCTCCTTCATAATATGTAGTTCCACTACTCGTGTTTCCAATACAAGAACCGGATGGCTGATACGGATCAGGAGTTAGGTTAAGTGCGAACAGCCTTGTATCGCAATCCACCTGTGGCTTTGTGCTCGAGTGTGAAGTCCTGCTGAGTGCTTTAGAGACTTACCAAGTGGTAGTTCGGATAATGGACCAACTGATACAGTTCTTGTCTGCAGATTCCTCAAAGAACAAACTGAATTATTCTTTTTCCCGTTATATGGGTGCGCTGTATTTACATACATAACAAATCAAGTTTTATTGTAATTAGCTTATTCTACACTTAAATAAAAACTTGTTTTATAAACTTAACATTCAAATAGAATTAATTGCAATACATAAAGTGTATTTGAAGAGTAATTATGAATGCATCATTACGCGATTCAACCTTAGTAGGTCAGTCACTGCATGACCTCCCTTTTAAATGAGCTATTAAGACCAGGCTACACCCGCTTGGGTGGCCACGTGGTTGAGGGCGCTACTCTAGCAGTAGACTTGACTCCTGATGACAGGGTGATTGAGGTTCGAATCTCGGTCAGCTGTACTGTGGGTGGTTTTTCAAAATTGGATTTTAACTCGTTCCCGCAAATGCGGGTACACTTAGTCGGAAAATAACCTTCCTTATCCCTAAAACCATAAGAGTAATTTCTACATAAGCGAATAATCCGAACGAGTAGTAAGACGCGGTGCTAAAAAGAACAACCAGCTAACACTTAAATTAATTTGTACTAAAATATATTTCTAGACATTTGCACGGAGGGAGAGTGGGAAACTATTTAGAGGATATGGCGGAGATCCTCAGTACACCCGACCGGGATTCCAACCCCGATCTCCCAGTCACCAGCAATCCAGTCTAACACGAGAGTGATGCGTTAGAACATGCGGGTGATGTGATATTTAATCTAGCGAGCGTTGGCGTTAGAGCGCACAGACTACGTCTTTGTAAAGGTTTCTGCGTATTTTGTCTACCTGCCTTCGGGCGCGTGCGCAGTAGACCGGGAGCTGCCTGGGAGAGCCACAGGTGGGTGATGGGGTGGGGAAGGAGAGAGTTATTTTCCCAACGACCTTTCTCACCCCATTTTACGGGACTGAGTGCGTCACAGCCACAGTCTGAAACCCTGGGACTCGAACCTCAACCAATTACTTTAGGACTGTTAGTTTATTCACACACCATATTACTGCCTGGTCGAACTAATACATATTTTATTCAGGCTAGTGAGGTAAGGATTAGGATGGTGTAATTTGCGTGGAAGGAAAGTGAAAATTGTTTACGTCAAAATTAATCCTCAAAAATACCCTGCTGGAAATTAAACACCTTCCTTATCCGGCAAACTCTAGGATTGTGGGGTGTGGTAAATCGTTCCCTTCCTAAGTAAAGGCTGGTGCATTCCCTTGAAATTCAACCTAGGTCAGTTCTTTCTGGTCATATAGTTTCTGCTGTTAGAGGCAGATATTGCCAATACAAGTTTTAATAAAAAGCCTCACATTCTTATGCCCGGGAAATATAAATTGTTACTACTCCGTCACATTTGTTTGAAAATATACTTTAAAAAGTATAAAACATAATAAAATTTAATTCATAGTTAAAGGTATTTAAAATGGCAAATGTTCGGTTGTCAGAATTAGGAAGTTGTATGAAATTGTTTCCTACAAATGTGGACATAAGGCTTTTCTACAGTATGTAGGACTAGTGTAGGAAAGGACTTTTATAAAAATACAACTTTTTTATGTAGTCAACAATGATAGCATTTTACTACATTATTATTGTTATTTTATAAGTATTAATGGAATATAGATCAAAAGTTAACTTTTTAAATCACCTGAATTGTCGTATGAATTTATGAAAATTGTTTTAGTAATTTTATAAAAAATAAATAGAAGTTTCTTCGTAGTTCTCGCGTCAATATCGTAAACAGTGTACGAGGCCTTGAAGCCTTGTAAATAGACAACCCGCGTCTCACAACTGTTTGGTTGTTTGCAGACCTATGCCCCTTGTCATATAAACAAGACCGCTTTAAAAGGAACTAGAGAAGGATTTGGGTCGGAACATTCTTTTACAAAATACAAACACATTTTGTTGCGCTCAACATTGATAACATTTTAGTATATTATTATATTTATTTTATTAGTATATATAATATATATTAAAAGTGACAGCTGTAGATCACATGACACATGAAAGTTGATCTTGCTTATCTAGCTATTAGATTTTAGGGCCCTTCCCACAAGACTTGGACCAAAGCTGTTAGTCACTTGTTATATTTTAATTTAATTGATATCTGCAGGTATCTGTCATTAAAGACGATTCAACACTTCGAATGTATTTCACGTTCACCTTTTATTTGTTTAGTTAATACATTTTAAAGGATTAGCATTTCATAGTGTCCCTTAATTTGTGTATGTACCTCAATACACCCGTCAGAGATTCAAATCCCGAACCACCCTGTCACCTGTAGGCATTACTAAACTAGACTAACGCCTTTCTCCTTAATCCCCACCTGTACAGGTGGCATCAACATTAATCATAAACCCGCGGCCATGATCACGTGGTCACACGCTTGTTGGTGTGACGGGGAGATCGGAGTTCAATTATCAGTTGAGTGTATAGAAAGTGATTTTAACTAAATGGTTTACAAATCTGCCATCAAGAAAATGCGGGTACTTTTCACATAAGATTCTACCTTCTTTATTCCTTATCAATTATTGAAATATTGAATGTGTACACCCGACCAGAACAGGTTCTAAGGTGCGGCGAAACAAATATAACGTACGAACAAATGTGAATGAGTAATAAATACATCGTACCAAGTGACCTGGCCGGTTCCACCGTCCCGACGCCCCGGTTAATAAGAGGGACGTAAGGTAGACCGGAGTAAGGTAGGCCCGGAACTGTCTCTCTCTAGAGCGCGCGTGGCGGGAGCTAGTTATTGATTGTTCCACCAGAATGTGTGTGTGTGTGTGTGTGTGTGTGCGCGCGCGCGCGCGCGAGGTCACTACTCACGTCATCACCTCGACCTTGACGCCATGCGTCGGTTTGGAAGGAGGGGTGGAAGCGACGCGTGCGCCCTTGTCACGCAAGTGCTCCCACTACCCCATTTGGGTTCAAGTATCTCGTATTGCTAATTTACAGTTATTGATAATATCTATCAAAAGTGACAGCTGCATATCACATGACTTTACATATGAATAAGTTATATGAAAAGTGAATATTTTAACTGTGTACAATAGTTACCATTCCTGGCACTAGCTTGGTGTTTATTATATTGCTGTGCAGACTATGCGTGTGTTTACATTAGAGAGAGGAGAGGAGTAAGGTATAATTTAGACCTGGTTTTGTGTGGAGGAAGAGTGGGAAACCATCTAAAGGTAAAACACACCTCATTACACCTAGCCAGGTTTGGATCCCCGACTTCCTTGTCATAGGAAAAACCAGACGAGATGAAACTAGCGCCTTGGTCCTGGTTTCTACTGGTGTGTGTATCAATCTGTCGGTTCAAAGACTCCTTGACTTGAAGCCGTGTCGGTTTTTTTTTTTTGTGAATGGTCGATTAACTCCCAGCCGCACAATTGATACTAAACCACCTTCCACTTCCCACGAGAGGAGAAAAAACAGCACAAATGAAAAGAGTTTTGCTATTTTCCACTTATAAAATATAAACTTAACGGCCGCGAATGTGTAACTGAACTGGCAGCAAGGAAAAATATGACGTGGCAAATTCACCTGGAGTAAAATACATGGCTTCATGGATTTATTTCCTTCCGGAGAAAATTAAGTCATTGCATAATTTAAAGGGGGGAAGAAGTTTCTAGAAGCTCTACGTCTGACTCTTTCTTCCTCCCCCTTCCTCTTCCTTCTCTTTTCCTCAGTGACGCCTCATATATATAATTGACGCCTATAATAGTTTTTTCGTTATTTGTGTCTGTCTTTTTACTTTCTCTCGACACCTCGGGTGTATGGTGATCGTCAAAAAAAAGTGAGCCCGATATTTTGATAAATTTCAACGTTTCCTGACCCCCTGAACCAAAAAAGTTGTTTCCGCAATGCTGTCTGTCTGCCTGTACCTCGGGCTAGGGAAAATACTATTTTACCGATTGGGCTAAATCTTGCTATCTGGGGTTTATATAAGGTTCCCTCCGGGGAGTTTTTTGGAACTATATATCTAACCCTGAAATTAAGGGTAATCTCGCTCACTCGAAAGAGTCGTTCATAAACAGTCGTTCATATGAGTAATATCGTTCACCGCATGGCTGGCTCGATCCCGATCCCTTCACCCCTTCACCTCCATAACTTGACGAGCTAGCGCTAACTAGTTCTCACAATTCCCGTTCCGAGCGTGCTAATCTGTCCCTTCCCTTTCAGCTTATGAACAAATTCATATTTATATGTAATTTATCCGAAGCCTATTGTGTTTGATTCTTTAATTTTATTACTTACACATATTACCTATAATAATTTACCTTTGAATATAGCCTTTAGTGTCTAATTCACAGAATTATGTCCGGTGCGGCAGAAGGGAGCGCGAGTAATTTTACAATTTTTATAGCATTACATTTTTTGGGCCATAATAAATCAAATATTTCTCCAGTAGCGACATAAGAGATTTTCTGCGCATGCTAATATCAACAGATCTTGGATATCTGTCAAGGGTGTCCTGGAATTTTGTCAAAACTTTTTAAATAAAGAAAGAATGTTTTGACAAAATTCGAGGTTACCCTTGGCATATATTCAAGATCTGTTGATATTACAATGTGCAGAAAACCTAACTCTACGTTGCTACTGGAGAAATATTCGATTTATTTTGGCCGAAAAATTCCAATTTTATAAAAACTGTAAAAACACTTGCGCTCCCTTCTGCCGCAACTTAAGAAAAATAGTTTAATATTGTAGGCAGTACTGTTATCTATTAACGTTAGTAAGCATTTATAATTGATTTTTTTTTCGTAGTAGCGAACGAAGAACGACAGAAGTGTCGTGAATGACAAACACTCTTGACTCTTTCCAGAGCGGATGAGGGAGAGCGAAAAGAGTCGTGAATAATGGGGGCGTGAATGACTCGCCCTCGAAGCGAGAGTCGTCCAATTTAAATGACTCGCTCACGAGCGACCCATCACTAATTAAGGGTAGTTTACTGAAGGGCGAAAAGAGGAAAAATCGATTTTCTCAAAATTTGCTCTGATGATTTTAATTAAAGTTCATATAGATACACTATGTATCATTATAAACAAGGTGGCAGCTCTAATTTTCTTATGAAAATGACTTTGAGGCTACTTTACATGACTGAAAATTTCCAATTTTGAAAATTTATCTACAACTATTTGAGATAACAAATATCTTATTATTGTAGAGTTGTATTCCTAATAAAGATACAAATCCTTAATTTGAAACGTATTCTTATAAAACAAATAATTTCTAAGATATAAACCAATATGTATAATTTTTAATTCAGGTCTAAAAATGGATTTGATTCTTATGCTCTTTGGTGGACAAAGATGTTTCTATTTTCTTAATTTTTCTCTAGCATGGTCCCTAGTTTCTAATAACATAAGAGCTAAGTAAGGTAAAGTATATATTATTTCATTTATGAGCTTTGGTCTACTGTTTTTAACAACAATGAATAGACCTATTATCTCGTTTTACATATCTATGAGTTTTTAGTAAGCTAAATGTATATTTTAAGATAAAAGTGAAATAAATTATTGCGGTGCGCTGTACCATTTATTTATTATGTGTCACTTTTAGTCTAGCAATGGTTTATAGCTTTATAACATTTTAATGGTAATCATGTAGCTTGTCCGAACCTTGCGTGGTGAGAAATATTATGTTTGAGTATTAATACTTTTATACAACATCACTAGTGTATTGCAAAAATGCCTTAAAAACTACTCAAAGCAAGAAAATATTTACTAAAAATCCAAAATGGCAAATATTAGACTTCATATATTATTATTATTATTATTATTATTAGCACCGCGTCTTACTACCCGTTCAGGTTATACGCACTTACGCTAATGTGTAATGGTAGGGTGATTGTGAGATGAAATGAAGGACCTACAGTTTAACGTGGAATCCGAACCACGGTGGAGGCCTGGCATTCCCCACATTCACAAGATGTCTTGTCAGAGGTGAAGGAAGGGTTTGGTAATCAGATATATCTATGCCGGGACCGAGGATTGAACCCCGGCCGCCAGCACAGAAGTCTGACACCTTTCACCTAGACCGCCAGGTCACCTAGACTTCCTATAAAATGCACAATTGTACGAAAAGGGTATCATGAACAAAGTGTATTATGTTGTGTGATGCACCAAACAAGAGATTACATTTCATCACAGTCCGGGCCTTGATAGTTATTATATCATGAACTTAAACCCTTGGGGTACTCTACATAGAACAACATTCATAGATAATTATGTAAGCTATGTGAGATAGTTTATCAAGATATGTCTTGTTTATTTATTTTTAAAAAGCTTGCGGATCCTTTTTCAAACAAACTTTATATCTATTTATTGATATTTCATAGCTATGTACAGTAGCCCCGTGGCTTCTTTGGTGCTGACTGACAGCTCACAGCTGACTTCTGACAGTCAACATTTAGGTATAATACCTAAATTATTGACCGTCAGAAGTGACAGCTGCTAAACACATATTTTTTCAGGTCATATGGTTCGGTGTAGGGATACATAATTTGGTCTGGTAACTTTTCAAAGCGTTTAGTTGTCAGCTGTGATCTGTAACTCAGCACCAAAGAAGCCATGGGGCTACTGTATACAAACTGAAAAACACAACTGAACTGAACTTAATTGATACAATTGGATCTAGTTTCCTGGTTTTATATTATTTGGCTTGACATATTTTAAAACCAATTCATCTTCTTGAAATGGTAACATTTTCCTACAGTGGTCAATTATCTTTTCTCCCCGTCCTACTTTTGTTTTCATAGAAATAAAAGTTTCCACCAAAATGATTAAAGTGACGCCAGAGAAACAGAAATCGCTGAGTATTTAATGCCTTGTGTAGGTTCAGTTTCATAGTCAGACTGAGTAAACCTCAAGTGCAGCGCTACACTAAATATAGGACAACACCGAACTAGACCAGAATGGAATGGGCCAGAACTGTTATTAACTGAGCTCAGGTTTGACCAACGAGATCGGAAACTATTACTTAACTTTACCAGTAACGAGGCTTCAGTGCTCAGAGTAATCTTACCACCGTCTACAGGAAGGTGGAATTTAGAGAAAATGTACCCGTATTTTTTTTTCAAGTAGAGGAAGAGTGGAGACGAACCGTTTGGTAAAATCTACCTCTATACGTCCATCTGAGATTTTAAATCTGTCCTTCCAGTTATCAAAAGTTTAGGGCATACGAGTTTTATAACTTAGTCTGTGTGCTCGGCGATTTGTGATATTTTTTACGTACCGATCGCGAACTAACTTTCCGATCAAATCTACTTCAAAAATTGATAGTAAGTTTTAAAGTATCAAATTTCAAAATTGGTGTTCTTATCCGCGGCTCATTAACTCGTTCTGATTTATCTGCGGTGTTTAAAAAGTACTTTCTACACCGAGATTGTATACTCTGGATTCAAACCATCTAACTAAGCTTGAAGTCTGCCTTCTCTCGAGCCACGTGACACAGTTTGTGATAATATTGCCTAAACTGAATTTCAACAACTTATAACACGTCCACACACCGAGTCATGGGTATTAAGTTCGATTCCCTGCATGGCCGAAAAATGTATAGCCTGTCTAGAATACAAATTATTATTTTTTAGTATCACGTATTACTACCCGTTCTGGCTATACGCATATGTACTGATTACGCTTATTTAGTGGGGATAAGGAAGGTTAAATTTAGAGGAAGTGCATCCGTATCTGCACTGAGGGAGTCTGGAAACACCCCAGTACACTTGACCGAGATTCGAACTATGATCTCCCAGTCATCTATAGTCAGACTGACGCCTTAGACCATTCAACCACTACAGTGGGTTATTATAGAATTAAGTCAGTATGTAAGTTGTGAGCTGATATAATCAGTCTGCTAAAAAAGTGTATGTTAAACATCACTAATAATATAATTATATTAATGATCGTAGCTTATCACCGGAATTGAGGTATATTTGTGTTTCGACGATAGTAAAAGGGTGAGGCACATCATAGTTCGATGTAGACTGAGGTTAGTGGTTCTGCAGGGGATGTCAAGGACAAGGAACTAAGGGTGAAGGGTTAAGGGTGGGAAAAGGGGGGGATAGGCCTGGTGCAGGGCAGCTTACGTTACCTCCTCCTAGCTACCGCCGGGGCCGTTGGAAGGGTCAAGGTCGAATTAATCAACGTACCACGTGTTTGATGAAAAAAAAATATCCCTTTAAATCACAAAAAATAAAATATGGGTGGGTTGGGGGTGGTTAAAAGGGGCTGCCTTAACAAATGACGTAACCTAATCTCAACACAGGGTTTAGATTTCAATTAGTCTCTTTATATCACAACATTGCTCATTTTAACGAGAACAAAATAATCTTTATCAGAACTCTTAATGAAAAGGGTGATTAATTGATTACCTTACGCAGCCAATACACACGAGCGATGTATTCGTACTTAATTAAATAAAGAAACTTATATTTAAAAAATGATGGCATGTGGCAGCTATCACGAAATAATCAGCACATTAGCTACCATAAATCCTAGCACCAGCGTACATCCGGTAAAAGTGTCGAGATCATTTAGTCTGACTTGCCGGGGTTCAACGTTCTGGTCCCTGTCGGTTGTATTGAGAGTTTTATTAAATGAGCTAAGGTGTACAACAATGGCGTTATCTAAGCGTTTAAACGGGCTCTTAAGACGTCTGGTTCAAGCTGTATTATCTGCCTAAGATAGGTACTATCCGGGGGCTTGACGTGCTATTAAAGTAAGCTCACATGCTCAGACCTGATACGCCACACAACCACGTTGAGGAAAGGAACACGTTCGAACAGACGGTAATTTCGTTCTCGGAAAACGTTTGAGTGTTTTTTTTTCGACGCATAGAGCTCAGGCGCAGAATTATCGACAGCTCCTGTTTGTTACGGCCTTGATACTCGCACGCCGTGACCTTGACGCCTCACCCCACCTGGCCTTGGGAAGCGTCGCAATACCCCTTGTAGTGGCGCCCGCTCTCACTCCCCTCCCCGCGCTACAGGTTGCCGTGGTTACCCCTGGAAAGGTCAAGGACGGTTCAATGCTACCTACCCCTTTCTTCCCCTCGCCCTGGTACTCCCAGTCGCTGCCACGTGTTGACAACAGCTGTCTTCCGGGACAACGTAACCAACCCTCGAGGAGTACAGGACGAAGAGAGAGAATTGTAAGAACATTCAGAGCTTTAACCTGGAGGGACAACTGTACATCTGTATTGAGCCATGGCTTCCTGGGTCAGGTACACTAACCGTGCTTCCAACTCTGCCAGTACTAGTGGTGTGTTTGTTTTTGTTACCGCGTCTTACTACCCGTCCAGATCACACGCCTCTTAACTATTTACGCTAATTTGTTGATGGTGACTGAAGTTTTATTTTTTAGAAGAATTGTGCTATAATTTGCGTTGATGGAGAGTGAACAAATATTTTTGGGAGAAAAATTTTTTCATTAAACTCGGCTGGGATTCAAGCCTCGACCTCCCTGTCATCGGTGGTCCAGTTTATTCTAAGAGTGACGCCTTAGACCATTCTACTAACGAATTGGGTATTTCCGTTACATTATCTAAAGAACATTTTAGAACAATTCAACTTTCAAATAGAACGGAACTGTCAATATACCACTAAATTATGGACCTACTTGAAAGAGCCAAAGAACTACTAACATAGAAAACTATACATTAAATTTGTATTTTAAAACTTTAAAAATCCACATCTTTCATAAAAACAAATGGTCACAAGATTAACAACGCTTACCGTACCATTCAAGTGAAAAGTGAAATAAAGTTATTAATCTTACCTGCCTCGGTGGCTTAATTAGCTAGCGCGCTAGTTTCATGTTGAGCTAGACTGCCGAGGACGGGGAGATCGAGGCTCAAATCTCGGTTGGTTGGATTGGGGTTAGTTATCCTAAATTTGTTTTCCACTCTCCCTTCACGCAAATGCGGGTTCACTTCTTATAAAATTAAACCTCCCCAATTTCTAACCCATAAGCGTAATTAGTACTTAAGCATGTAACCCGAACGGGTAGTAGTACACGGCGCTAAATAAAATAAATACACGTGTATCTTAACATAATACAAATTTTATATTTTAGATCATAATAGGGGGGAGGGAGGAAGTATACCAATGAGGTTTTGTTCTCCACATAACTTGTTAATGTGGGTTACTTAAATACATTATAATTAATGAACACTCCTTAATTCACAATAAATATTGTTAACTTAATTTAGTAGGCCAATTGTGTTAACACAATCCTATTTCATTTAATATATGTGAAGTACAATCAAATACTAATAGTTCAAAGACTATGGTAGCATATAGACCCACTGAGAGAAGTTTAACTACGGTAGCATGCAGACCTGCTGGGAGAATATTAACTACGGTAGCATGTAGACCTGCTGGGAGAAGATTAACTACGGTAGCATGTAGACCTGCCAACACAAGATTAACTACGGTAGCATGCAGACCTGCTGGGAGAATATTAACTACGGTAGCATGTAGACCTGCCAACACAAGATTAACTACGGTAGCATGCAGACCTGCTGGGAGAATATTAGCTACGGTAGCATGTAGACCTGCTGGGAGAATATTAACTACGGTAGCATGTAGACCTGTTGGGAGAAGATTAACTCTGGTATAAATATGGTAACATGTATACCTGCTGAGAGAAGATTAACTACGGTAGCATGTAGACCTGTTGGGAGAAGATTAACTCTGGTATAAATATGGTAACATGTATACCTGCTGAGAGAAGATTAACTCTGGTATCATGTAGACCTGCCAACACAAGATTAACTACGGTAGCATGTAGACCTGCGGCAAAATATTAACTATGGTAGCATGTAGACACACTGGGAGAAGATTAACTCTGGTATAAATATGGTAACATGTATACCTGCTGAGAGAAGATTAACTCTGGTATCATGTAGACCTGCCAACACAAGATTAACTACGGTAGCATGCAGACCTGCTGGGAGAATATTAACTACGGTAGCATGTAGACCTGCGGCAAAATATTAACTATGGTAGCATGTAGACATACTGGGAGAAGATTAACTCTGGTATAACTATGGTAACATGTAGACCTGCTGAGAGAAGATTAATTCTGGTAGCATGTAGACCTGCCAACAGAAGATTAACTATGATATAACTATGGTGGCACGTAGACCTGCTGAGAGAAGATTAACTATGGTATAACTATGGTGGCACGTAGACCTGCTTAGAGAAGATTAACTATAGTAGTATGTAGACCTTCCGACAGAAGATTAAGGGGGCGCGTGTTTAGGCCCGTATTTTTTCAATTTTTACTATTTTAATTTTTTCCAAAACAAGTAAAATATTCTATTCATACGTTCAGTTTAATATTTTGCTCACGGTAATCTTAACACTTGTACCTGTGATGGACACAGTAACATTTGACCCACAGCTTTTTAAATGAAGAGCAAAGGTCCTGTTTACAGTCCACTTAGCTCATGGCAGACATTCAACAATTGTTGAGCAAGTTTGTTTGGTAGCACAACGTACAGAACTTTTCAACAATATTTCCTCGTATAGAACTTTGCTTGACTGCTGAGTCGAATTTTGGAGTAAAAATAGACCCTTTGGCAGTTCATAATAGTTATTTAACTATCTAAGACACATCTTATCGTTTAATAGATTGGGTGGTATCACCAGTAATTACGTCTATTACATTCAACTATCAGCGTATAAAGTTATTAATAAGATTACACACAGAAACCTGTTAGATTTATGCTAAGATATAATCTCACGAGAAATAGGTTGTTTTTTTTACACTAAATTATTTTGAAGTGGTCTGTGTTTTTATGCGTTTAGTGAAATAGTAATACATAAATAAAGCACACAAGCACCAAAACAATTAGAAAGTCGCATACCATTCCACACATACACTTACATTTTGATCATAGATAGCCGTATTCATTTTTTTATTTCGCATCATGAGTCATGTAATAATATTGTTAGCAACATAACTACCGAAAGTGTTTCGGATCGATGCATACGGTAAAAAAAATAAAAGTATGTTACTATGCCGCGGGCGTTTAGAAATTACGCGACTATTATTCGTGTATCACCTTGCCAGGCAAGTATTGTATTCTCCGGCAAGTGCTTGGATTGCTTTCGGCAACGCGTGAATCAAAAGGAGAGTAACCATGTAGGTTATACAGATGAAACGATAACATTGTTTTATTGAATAAAGTAATAAATAGTTATGTCGTAATCATTGTAAAGAGAAAGAAATTCCGTTTAGTGTGAGCCGCGTGTGTGTGATCGAGATCCTGTTGTACGGAAAAATGTTGTTCTGGTTGAGACATGATTTTGTGGTAAGTTCGCTGTTACACAAGCCGAGTGCTAATTACAAAATTAATATTGGTTTCGTTTGAAATATTAGGGTATATTTACATACAATGGATTGAAAATAACTTTAAAAGCCTATTTTAGATTGAAAATAAAATTACTTAAACACTACTGTAGCGATTCTATAAGATTTACAATAAAACCTCTTTGCAGATTTGGGTTAACTGGTTCATGGTGCATATAGTCTGTTCTGATCCACTGTAGACCCCTTTGTGTCCAGAAAAAACAAGCTATGTGATGCTCATTAGAGGTATCCTGACTATCTTTCGTGTAGTATGGTGTAAATTAATATAGCACATCGTTGCAGGGGTAGGTTGAATTATTAACATCAAACATTGTTGCAGCGGTAGGTTGATTAATAGCATCAACAATTTTTGCAGGGTAGGTTGAATTAACATCAACCATTGTTAGAGGAGTAGGTTGAACTATTAACATCAACCATTTTTGCAAGGTAGGTTGAATTAATATCAACTATTGTTGCAGGGGTAGGTTGATTAATAGCATAAACCATTTTTGCAGGGCAGGTTGAATTAACATCAACCATTGTTGCAGGGGTAGGTTGAATTATTAACATCAACAATTGTTGCAAAGGTAGGTTGAATTAACATCAACCATTTTTGCAGGGGTAGGTTGAATTATTAACATCAACAATTGTTGCAAGGGTAGGTTGAATTAACATCAACCATTTTTGCAGGGGTAAGTTGAATTATTAACATCAACAATTGTTGCAGGGGTAGGTTGAATTATTAACATCAACCATTGTTACAGGGGTAAGTTGAATTATTAACATCAACAATTGTTGCAGGGGTAGGTTGAATTACTAATATCAACAATTGTTGCAGGGGCGGATTGAACTGCAGGTCATGTGACCTGAAACGGAGGGCGCGCGGACATAAGGGTCAGTCTCATCTCATGTGATTCACTGGTGACGTAAAGTCTGGTGTGTTTTTTTAGCACTGCGTCTTATTACCTGTTCAGATTATAGACACATGTAGACCTACTAATTACGCTAATGAGTTAGGGATTAGGATTGTTGAATCAGGAGGAAATATATTTGCATTTGCGTGGAAGGAGGGTGGAAAACCATCTTGGTATAACAACTCTTTGTAGATCCAACCAGTATTCGAATTTCAATCTACCTGTGGTCTGGAGTTTAGTCTAACACGAGTGTGGCGTCTTAGACCATGCTGCCACCGGAGGTCATCCGGGTGTTTTCTCGTAAGTTGTTTAATACCTTCCTTTATGCAAAGGTGGGTACACCACCTCTACTTTCATAGTCCCTACACTTCTAGTGTAAATATGAGGATGACCCGGATGGGTGGTAAAACGGAGATAACAAAATATAGAGTATTTACATTTGATCTGTAATTTCTAAACGGTTCAAACACTCTATGAACAGTGTGTACAACATCTGCAAGTTCAGAACGGTTCAGGTACTCTATGAACAGTGTCTACAACATCTGCAAGTTCAGAACGGTTCAGACACTCTATGAACAGAGTGTACTATGAAGCCATTATGTGTAAAAAGAGGTTCGCTTGTGTTCCACGTAAAAGATGAATTATTATCTCACCAACATCGGCGAAACTATGAAATTCCTTTAATTGTACCTGAGTCTCTTTTGTTAACCGTTTATTTTTCCAGGGATTTTTTTTTAATCCTTAGAACATGTTTTAATCAACTTGTTACTTAGTGACCGGATCAATTTAAAACAATTTTATTTTTTCAAACGCCGGGTCACGAGACATTTGACAAATGATATAAATTCTTAACAGCAGTTTCCAAACTATTTTGTTATATAAATGGTTTAATTTCTATCGTTTACGTATTTTTAACTTTTAGATCCGTTAGATACAGTTCAATAAGTCACAAATAGAATCTATAGTCTAAATTAGTTTTTAAAATACAAATTACATTATATATATTCTAAATGTATTTTTATTATGGTCTCTATTTATAGCTTATAAATATTTTATCCTACAAGAGGGTCTCACATTATTGTGATTTTATTAATAATTAATATAATACCAATAAATATTATCTGTGGTCATTAATAATAAAATAAAAATATCAGTGGTTGTAAAAGAAAAAGGTACTGGTATTTAAAATGTTAAATTACGTGTATACATATTATATTATCTACATTCAAAATTATTATGAGTATTTTGATTAGTTTTTAATACATAACGTGTACTTTCTAAACTCAGTAACGTTTATCTATTTGTTAACTTGAGATAGCACCAATAACAACAAAAACCAATTAATGTATCATAGAATATGTATTACTTTGTCTCATCACAGAGCATAGTATTTATTACTTTGTCTCATCACAGAGCATAGTATTTATTACTTGGTCTCATCACAGAACATTGTATTTATTACTTTGTCTCATCACAGAACATTGTATTTATTACTTTGTCTCATCACAGAACATTGTATTTATCACTTTGTCTCATCCCAGATCATAGTATTTATTACTTTGTCTCATCACAGAACATTGAATGCAGAATATTTGTCCATATCCTCTCAGTGGTTTAATTAATGTAACTTAGGGAATCTGCTCACAGACGCGTTAAGACGCACTGCAAAGGTAAAATAATAATCAAATAATCCCACATTATTTAAGAATTTGTTTGTTATTTCACATCAAGTTTCATGTTAAACTTGAGCTGGAAGATGTACACATGTCTATAGTGTTAAAAACCTTACATTTTAGGTTTTATAGTCTTAAACAAATTAATGAAAAGGTAAAATTAGCTCATTTTCAAGCGAGTCTCATGCGAAAAGTTTAGGAAAATGGATCCAACCATCCTTGAACAAATACTGTCGTATTTTAACACAACAGAACATTATGAGATAGTTGAAGATTGTTTTAGTGGTTTGTAGGCCTCATAATATTGTCATTAACACAAGACTTAGAGCAGTGTGAGGATATTTCGCTTCAAGTAAGTGTCATCCTTAAGAAAACAAAAGAAGGATGGAGATATTAAATAAATACACCAGCATTCTTATATTAATGTACTGTATGATATGCCATTATGTAAGTCGGCGGGGGTAGTCTCCTCAATTTACAGCTACTGATAGAAACTTGTCAACATCTAGTCTAGAAGATCCTTGTTCGAATCCGGGGGGAGCTGACTAATATATTCATTATTCGTCTTGCCACACAGTGGGCTGGCTCTGGGTTATTAGACTTACTCTTACTAGTTGAGTTAATTTTTTCTTTCCATGGACCACCCATTCGGGATATTAGCATATTTACACACTAATTAGATAGGGATGGGAAAGATAATGTATTAAAGAAATATGCCCGCATTTGATTTGATGGAGGGGTGGGAAACCATTTATAATAAATCACCCTTAGATACCAACAGACAAAACAAGACTACGCACTCGCCAGGCCGGGTAGTTAGTTAGCTTGCTACTCCTGTGCTGATATACTTGATATGTGCTGAATGCGATTAGTTTGAAAAGTCACAGGTGATTCTACAAATTCACTGGTTCACTTAAGGAATGTAAAAAAATGTATTTACTATTTCACATATTCACCGAATATTTTACAAAATCATCTGTGAGTTTACAAAATTAACATCAACCCTCAGTGAATGTCGATAATTCACGTGAAGATTAGGCTTTGTTAGGCTATTTTAGACAAGCTTGGGCTAGTTTATTTTAGTTTAAGGTTAGGTTAGTTTGGGTTCATGTTCTGTATTTTTTTATCCACATACACTAGATATGTTATAAAATCACCGGTAAATATAGATAGTACAGTTCATGTTTAATACTTTCACCAAACTACATTGGTAAATATATAAAATCACTGGTCAATTTAGATAAATCAAATTATTTGTTAAATAAACCATCGTTCTCTGTGATTCTATACGTTAACTTGCTATTTTCCAAAATAACGAATTCAACACGTTCACAGTAACCTATATTACACCCCTAAACAAACGAAATATATCCCTTTATGGTC
Source organism: Timema douglasi (assembly GCA_901482245.1). Classification (NCBI taxonomy): domain Eukaryota; kingdom Metazoa; phylum Arthropoda; class Insecta; order Phasmatodea; family Timematidae; genus Timema; species Timema douglasi. The sequence goes on from CABEEJ010001857.1 coordinate 52,208, forward strand.
ATGTAAGGGTAGTTACCCCTTGAACCCTATTGAAACTTCCCTGCGGACGGTGATGTAAAGCCGTGACCCGCATCAAGGGGCGGTTACTAAGGACGGTTGAGCCTCAGTCCTGGCAACTTGTTGCAGGGGTCACGTGACGTCATGGTTGCTGTTGTGCGCATGCGCTCATGGGAGCACACAGCGGCTACACTCGACTCACGTGCACTTTCTAAACACACATCCACACTCAAATTTTAATAGGAAATACCTTTTACCAAAACACAAACAAAATGTTATAGGTCAATATTGAATACGTTTTATTTGATTATTATTATTATTATATTGTTATATGTATTGATAATATATATCAAACGTTACAGTTGCAGATTACATGATTTGACGTATGAACACATGCCAGTAGATCTGAGTACTTTTATAGATGCCAGAAAAGTATATTCGGGTGAAAGTTGAACTATATAAATATTTACGCCCATACCAATTGTCACGTAGTCGTAGAGGTAAGAACTGAACTAGCCTGTATCTTGTGTCAGGTAGGTCAAGGTTTGAGTCTCAGCCTGGCGCACTGAGGGTAGGGGAGGTTTTTCACAGCTGATCCATCACTATTGTTTTTCCATCTTCTCACCACGCTAACACGGGTACATTTTCTCTAGATTGCCTTCATCATTCTTACATTTTAGATTAATCTGTTAATATCCCTCGTGACGAAGGAAGTATTTAAACAAAATCTAAATCAGTTCACGATTTATATACTAATCTCCAAACACGTTCTACTAAACTGTTTGTAACGAGTTCAATATTACCTCACGGTGGCCTGGCGGTCTAGGGGTAAGGTGTCAGACTTCTATGCTGGCGGCCGGGGTTCAATCCTCGGTCCCGGCAAATATTTATCTGATTACCAAACCCTTCCTTCACCTCCGACAAGATATCTTGTGAATGTGAGGAATGCCAGGCCTCCACCGTGGTTCGGATTCCACTTTAAACTGTAGGTCCTCCATTTCATCTCACAATCACCCTACCATTACACATTAGCGTAAGTGCGTATAACCCGAACGTGTAGTAAGACGTGGTGCTAATAATAATAATAATAATAATATTACCTCAGAAAGGAATTGACTAGAGTTCAGCCAGTTTGTAATTTGGATGCTTATAGTAACAGTTGGTTCAGATAATTCAAGTAAAATACTCTTAATTCCACATCAATCGTGTTGTTTCCTCATCATATCATACTACCCGTCCGTGCTACCTACATCTTACACTAACCGGGTCGGGAGGGGGAAGTTAGCATTTTTAAATGAAAGGTATCTGCATTTTTGTCTGTGTAAAGGGTAAAACATTCAAGTAAATACTACCAGCCTTCTCCCTTAACCCAAACAAGGTGAGAAGGGCACCTTTTCCCTCGTACCCACTGTGAAATTATCCGCGCATCTAATGTCCCGGTTAACCAGCCGTGAGATAAGCGCACACTAACGCGACGTGAGCACCATTATTACTTGCATGGTGTTGAGCCCTATGGGAACACCACTAGAACACCAACCAGACTAACAACCTTTCCAAATGACATGTTGTAAGATCTCGTCCAGCGATGGTCGCGCTCCACCGAGCACGCGGCGCATTCTAATACTAGTTCCTTTACTGCACTCAGCCTCTTAAGCTCCGGCTACACCCGCCTTATAATCTCAAGTATGTATAAACGTTTTGCTCTCTCCGTATCTTGATCACGTGACGTAACAACCAATGGGAGAGTGGAGCACTTTGTACAATAAAAATATTTCACCAAGTTCGAGAAATACAAGCAACATTATCAATTTTGATGATGTATTTTAAATTAAAAACAAAGATACGCTTTATCTTTTGATTTTATTTTAATGAATTGATATTAAAGGTGGATGGTGAAAATGATATTCCCTTAGAAGATGGCGACCATCAAGTTTTCTATTACTGACACTTTCGTTTCTATTTGGTTATTGATGTTAATTTATTTGTAATTGTTTCTCCGTAACCTTCCGTAACAACAGTTGATCCATCTTGTACGGAGAGCTACTGAGTTACATACGTAGTCGGAGGTTCTAGCAAGACAAACAACGTGTCTACGACATAGCTTCAACGGGGATTTAAACCACTTTCTCCCACTCTCGCAAATCAAGACTTCTCCACTCCAGTCTAAAACAGTTCCTAATTTAAGAAAATGGATTTATGTGAAAGAGCGGACCAGACCTAAAGCTCGTCTCACCAGGTTTACGACTACGGGGAGTTCGGGGTACGAATGGGCAAAGTAAAACAAACGAAACGTACCCGCATTTGCGTAAAGAGAGAGTAGAAACCATTTGAGGGGAAAAAACACCTTAATGCACCCAGCCGGGATTCAAACCTACGGCCCCGGAAAGGTATACTGGATGAGATTGATACCCTAGTGCCTAGTCCACGTGCACAGTAGCGTGTGTACATTCCAATTAAATAATTAGAAACGTGATATTTCCTTAAATGAATAAAGAATCAATTAAACCAGAACCAACTGAACCTACACGTAGCACCCTCATTCTAATAAATATTATTATTATTTAGCACCGCGTCTTACTACTCGTTTGGGTTATACGCTTCTAATAAATAAGAAACAAAATTTCTCTCCCTCGTCAGTAAACTAAACTTAATTTAAGAGCTAGGGTCATATTTTCTTTTGAATAAAATTAAAGTATTTCTAAACATTAAGCTTTAACAAAATCCATAAACCCGTTTGAAATCCATGCCTATGGACTGATGGACGGACGCGCTGATAGGGTAACAGACAGAATTATTATTAAAACCTATCTTTTTGGGTTTGGAGCAACATAAAACGTAAACGTAACACTTTCTCTTTAAAGGCTATTATTATTAGGTGTTCTGTATTACGACAGGTCTATCCCTTTTGTCAGTGAACTTAGACGGCTTGCCTCCTTCTTCAGTGCCCAGAATTTTCTTCTTTCCTTCGTCGTCCTTCTTCCTAAGCTCCTCTTTCCCTCAACCTTTCCTTCAATTACGTTGGGAAAAGTCAGTTCCTATTAAGGATGTGTCCGATCCAGTTTGCTTTGCGCGCAAGAATCACATCAAAAATATTTATCTTTCGATGCGAACGTAAAAATTAGTTTGTGTCTGTCTGTCTGTCTGTCTGTATGTTACTCTTTCACGCAAAAAAAAAAACACTAACATCGATTGTGCTAAAGTATATCTTGGACATATCTTGGAAGTCCGGTTAACATATAGATTAATTAAAATTTAGGTCCACTGGTTTTTTTCTCTCTCTCAAGATGGCGGCTACAAATCTTTTGATCTTTTCCTCCGCTTCTGACTATCGGATTTTCGTTAGACTTACTTAGAAAGGTTCCTCGATATATATTAGATCAGTTTGAAAGAAAATTGCTATTTTAGAACACTGCTCTTTAGCCCTTTCAAAGCTCTAGCTCTTAAACGATGGAAATCCTGGTCGTAGCCAGTATGACTAATGTTGCTATATATTCGTTTTTTGAAGATAAGCAGGGTAGAAAGCATAGACGTATTATACAATATATCCCGCTGTACGGTTGGATAGTTAGCTAGTATAAGATGAACAATTGCACCTCTCAGCGAATAGAAGTGCAGTAGATCTTAAGGATCCACCCCTTAATCTTATTATTTTTTTTGTCTTGACTGGGTCGATTATCAAGAATGGAGGTTTCCCTCTATCACAGTCAAAGTTGAGGCGTTTCATTGTATCATACATGGTCATGTATTCTTCTACGTCTTATCTTAGCTTAAACATATAACAGTGGTCGAATGGGCTAAGGAATCTATCTCGCAATATACCGGACTGACGTTGATGGGGAGATCGGGGTTGAATACTGGTCGGGAGTGTTTTTATAAATGATTTCTACACTTTCCCTCCACACAAACTATGGCGCATTTAAAATAAATTCAACCTTCTTCATCCCCATTATTATTATTATTATTATTATTATTATTATTATTATTATTATTATTATTATTAGTACTGTGTCTTACTACCCGTTCGGGTTATACGCTCTTACACTAATGTGAAATGGTAGGGTGATTGTGAGATGAAAGGAAGGACCCACAGTTTAACATGGAATCCGAACCACGGTGGAGGCCTGGCATTCCACACATTCACAAGATGTCTTGTCAGAGGTGAAGGAAGGGTTGGGTTTCATCCCCAATACACGGACGTAATTAGTAGATAGGCGTATATCCCGAATGGGTAGTATGAGGTGGTTCTAATATACATAATACACTTCACACCAGTAAGGAATGTAGCTAAAAGATACTAGAACTATATTCATGTAGGCCCTATTAACACATCAAGCCATAAGATCTGCAGGTGTAACTACTGATAGATATTATCAATATCTGTAAAATAACAACAATGAAATAGTAAAATGTTATGAATGTTGACCTTGATAGAAGATGTTTTTATTTTGAAAAAGTGTCCTCTTCCAGAATGCCAGTAAGTCTGTGTCAGTTTAACTCTTATACTACTTGCAGGGCGTGTAGTATGAGGGAACGTGTAAGGCTGTGGTCAAAGTAACGCCGTATGCGGCCGACGGCTGTGGTCAAAGTACCACCGTATTCGGCCATCGGCTGTGGTCACAGTACGATCGTGTGCGGCCGAAGGCTGTGGTCACAGTACCACCGTATTCGGCCAACGGCTGTGGTCACAGTACCACCGTGTGCGGCCGACGGCTGTGGTCACAGTAACGCCGTGTGCGGCCGACGGCTGTGGTCACAGTACCACCGAGTGTGGCCGATGGCTGTGGTCACAGTACCACCGTATTCGGCCGACGGCTGTGGTCACAGTACCACCGTGTGCGGCCGACGGCTGTGGTCACAGTACCACCGTGTGTGGCCGACGGCTGTGGTCACAGTACCACCGTATTCGGCCGACGGCTGTGGTCACAGTACCACCGTATTCGGCCGAAGGCTGTGGTCACAGTACCACCGTATTCGGCCGAAGGCTGTGGTCACAGTACCACCGTATTCGGCCGACGGCTGTGGTCACAGTACCACCGTATGTGGCCGACGGCTGTGGTCAAAGTAACGCCGTATGCGGCCGACGGCTGTGGTCAAAGTAACGCCGTATTCGGCCGACGGCTGTGGTCACAGTACCACCGTATGCGGCCGATGGCTGTGGTCAAAGTAACGCCGTATGCGTCCGACGGCTGTGGTCAAAGTAACGCCGTATGCGTCCGACGGCTGTGGTCACAGTACCACCGTATGCGGCCGATGGCTGTGGTCAAAGTAACGCCGTATTCGGCCAAAGGCTGTGGTCACAGTACCACCGTATTCGGCCGAAGGCTGTGGTCACAGTACCACCGTATTCGGCCGACGGCTGTGGTCACAGTACCACCGTATTCGGCCGATGACTGTGGTCACAGTACCACCGTATGCGGCCGATGGCTGTGGTCACAGTACCACCGTATGCGGCCGACGGCTGTGGTCACAGTACCACCGTATGCGGCCGACGGCTGTGGTCACAGTACCACCGTATTCGGCCGAAGGCTGTGGTCACAGTACCACCGTATGCGGCCGACGGCTGTGGTCAAAGTAATGCCGTTTTCGCCCGAAAGGTGTGGTTTATTATTAAATACACTAGCCAAAAATTACTATAATATTATGATCGATATGCTAGCATGAAAATTTTATTAATGTAAAATATGAATTTTGGTTAAATAGGTGGATCCCTAATTGAAAACTTATTTAATGATTATAGTTTATTCCGAAGGTCCCATCATGTTATAATAATTAAAATATTCTTACCAACCAAATTATTTTTTTTTATTTTTTTTAAACAAGTTAATTTAAAATAAAATAACTTACTTGTAATTTCCATTTTTGTTGCAAGCTCACGCCATAGAATCCTAGAATATCTCTATTATGATGATTGTAACAAAATCTTTCTTTCAAATACCAAAGCTATTAACTTTTTACAGTCCGTCATTTTACAATGCCTTTATCAAGATAACATTACAGACGATCCCTTGAAAATCGGACAGTTTGGCCGAAAAAAACCATCGAGTTGAATCTTTCCGACGTCGGACATATTCGAACGAGCTTAATGGTGTGTAGTATGACCAAGTTAATGGAGGACCATGAGATTGAAATTATCGGAGAAGTCGGCCGAGTACGGTGCTACTGTGACCACAGCCTAGGAGTGTGCGTGCGAGAGAAGGGGGGAGAGGGGGGAGGAGGGAGATCTCCTGGCCATATTCAGCACCTTACATCAAGATACTCACTCACACCTTCTTCTTGTCAAAGAATGGCGGGAACAATTTGGTTTTAGTCTACTGTAGCCCGCATCAATGACCAACTATTGCGCCCTCTATGGGCGATCACAGTGAGCCACAGAGCACTATTTGAGTGGTTACAATGCAACACAGAATGCTGGACTATCGCGCACTATTTGAGCGGCCACAGTGCAACACAGAATGCTGGACTATTGCGCACTATTTGAGCGGCCACAGTGCAACACAGAATGCTCGGATATCGCGCACTATTTGAGTGGCCACAGTGCAACACAGAATGCTGGACTATCGCACACTATTTGAGCGGCCACAGTGCAACACAGAATGCACGGATATCGCGCTCTATTTGAGTGGCCACAGTGCAACACAGAATGCTGGACTATTGCGCACTATTTGAGCGGCCACAGTGCAACACAGAATGCTCGGCTATCGCGCACTATTTGAGCGGCCACAGTGCAACACAGAATGCTCGGATATCGCGCACTATTTGAGCGGCCACAGTGCAACACAGAATGCTCGGATATCGCGCACTATTTGAGCGGCCACAGTGCAACACAGAATGCTCGACTATCACGCACTATTTGAGCGACCCCAGTGCAACACAGAATGCTTGACTATCGCGCCCCATTTGAGCGGCCACAGTGCAACACAGAATGCTCGGATATCACGCACTATTTGAGCGGCTACAGTGCAACACAGAAGACTTGACTATCGCGCCCCATTTGAGCGGCCACAGTGCAACACAGAATGCTCGGATATCGCGCACTATTTGAGCGGCCACAGTGCAACACAGAATGCTCGGATATCGCGCACTATTTGAGCGGCCACAGTGCAACACAGAATGCTCGACTATCGCGCACTATTTGAGCGGCCACAGTATGTTGCACGTAATGATGGTCACTCTATAAGGTGAGAAGGAGACCCGCATCACGCACTTGCTCATTACTCTACCTCTGTACTGTCATTACTCAGTAATTACACTCGGAGGTACTTCCAGACTTTCCACTGCTCGCAGCTCAACTCCACCTTTGTGTCTGCAAGCCGTGGGCTGGATTAACTTACAAACTCACACTTTATAAACACGGGAGCGTACCAGTACACGAATTACAAACTAATCGTCATAGAAAGAATCGAACTCCGGAGTTTGGAAAAAGTAATGATTCTACTATAACGTAGGCCTTTTCAAAAGCCAAGACATGTCTCTTGACTCTTACTTTCGACAAATGATTTCTAACGGCAGTCTGACATCTTAGCTCAGTCGGTAGCCTGTCTACTGAGCTAAGCCCTAAAGGTCCCGGGTTCAATTCCTGGCATGGCCAAAATTCATAGTTGATGAAAATATGGGTTTACCCTTCCACCGGGATGAATTAACGAACGGGGACTGGATGTTGTGTCTGTCCTAGTCTTAAGTTAGATTATAAGACATATAAAGTTACGACAGGCCTAGCAAGCCGGTAGAGGAAAATATATAGCTTGAATAAAACACTAAGGGTAGGTGAGCTAGTGGTCAAAGGGTAAGGTGTCAGACTTCTATGTTGGGGGTCCGAGGCTCAATCCTCGGTCCCGACACAGATTTATCTGATTGCCAAACCCTTCCTCCACCTCTGACAAGACATCTTGTGAATGTGGGGAATGCCAGGCCTCCACGGTGGTTCGGATTCCACGTTAATCTGCAGGTCCTCCATTTTACCTCACAATCACCCTACCATTACACATTAGCGTAAGTGCGTATAACCCGAATGGGTAGTAGGACGCGGGGCTAATAATAATAATAATTATTTCCAATTTCCTTTATTATAGTGCTGGCCAACAGTTGTAAGACATATAACAGGCCAGCACTGAAAGTACACAAGTACCTTACAAATATATAATAATAATAAAATACTAAGCCTGCCCAAAGGCTGGAAACCGTATTGGATGTAAAAAGTTTATATCGGTACTTAACATTTGGGCTACGTACCCCTTGTCCCAAAATTTCAAAGCTTAGTTTGTGCTACGGTCACCAATTATAATAGATAATAGACCTGCGGAGGAATATGAATTCAGCCCCACCAACCTTTATGCCTTATATTAGGCTAGACTCTTTTAGGTTAGGTTAGTTTAGTTTAGCATTTTGTTGTGTCTTACCTTCACCTACGGTGTTTCACTCGGCTTTAGAGAACATTTACAACCATCCTAAATGGAGTGCCACAACATCCGGACTGAGCTGGTAAACCTGTACGCCTGGGTTACAATTCCCAAGAAATAACTCGTGGCCTAACACTGATACATTCATTTATATTTGTACATCCGTGTTTATTAGTGTCCTGGGTTGTGCCTGCTGTTATTGGTATTTAACATTATTTGAACCTTACTGATTAAAACACGAATTACAAACTAGCTTAACTCCAGGGATATATATGAATCTCAATTCACCAAGCAGTCTACTCTATTGTGAAGGGAGGACCCAATTTAACAAAATAAAGATTTCCTAGTATCGTGTCGGAAATAGAACCTGGGACCCTTAACTCAGCAGAGATACGTCTTACCGGTTGTTTTGTTGTGCCCTGCATCCTAACCAGGCTATCTGCATTTCATAGCGGTATACGGGTTGTTTTGAAGGAGGAGACTTTAGAGGAAATATATCAGCATTTGCGTGGATTGAGATTGGGGAACCGTAGAGGGAATAACCTCCAGACCCCCAGCAAACCAGTCAGGACAAGAGCGACGCCGTTATCCGCGTGCTCGCTCATGCAAATTTGATCAAAGTTGAAGAGAAAAGGTTTGTATTTTCTAAAATTCCTTCTACAATATTTTAACTAAAGCAACAATATTGTACGGTTATGAATAATCTACTTGTTTATTTTTATTACAGAAATTTCATTCTGATCTCAATAATTAAAAGGTTTTGCCTTTCCTTCAGACCACCCATACCCGTGGTCACGTGGTCAGAGTTGTCAAGCCCGCAGACTGTAATTGACAGTGAAGGCGAGGAAGAGAAGCTTCACTTTGTGTTTCCCATCTTATCTCCTCGCAAATGCGGGTGCATTACCTGTAGCTACCCTCGCAATCTCCTAGATTAGGTCGTTTGGTAACCAACGTGTTAGAAAGTACTTTTGAGAAAACACATTTTTATTGAAGTCGTGATATCAATATTAGTAAAGTATCTATAATTTTATTATTATTATTATTATTATTATTATTATTATTATTATTATTAGCACCACGTCTTACTACCCGTTCGGGTTATACGCACTTACGCTAATGTGTAATGGTAGGATGATTGTGAGATGAAATGAAGGACCTACAGTTTAACGTGGAATCCGAACCACGGTGGAGGCCTGGCATTCCACACATCCACAAGATGTCTTGTCAGAGGTGAAGGAAGGGTTTGGTAATCAGATAAATCTTTGCCGGGACCAAGGATTGAACCCCGGCCACCAGCACAGAAGTCTGACACCTTACCCCTAGACTGCCAGGTCACCACCATCATGTAATTTTATTCTCTAAATTACCCGCCTCAGTGGCGTAGTTAGCTAAAGTGCTAGTTTCGTGTTAAGCTAGACTGTCGAGGATGGAGAAATCGAAGTTCGAATCTCGCTCGGGTGAACTGGGGGTTCCTAAATGGTTTTCCACTCTACCTCCACGCAAATGCGGGTTCACTTCATCTATAGTCAACCTTCCCAATTAATAATCCATTAGCTTAATTAGTACTTAAGTGTAGTTATGACCCGAACGGTTAGTAAGACGCGGTGCTAAGTATTAGTAGTATATTCTTTAAATTGAAAAATGACACCCGGACACGTTAATCGAACCCGAGACCTTTGGCTTAGCACGCCAATGCTCTACCCACTGAGCTATCCAGGAATAGAACTGTGCATAGGGTCGGCTACAAATGTACGATCTTAATTGATCACAAATGTATCAATTAAGATTACACATTTGTAGCTGACGATCTCCGCACGTCCATCATAGACTCTGCCTTAAAACTTGAGTGAATAATGACCCTATGCATAGGTGTATTCCTGGATAGCTCAAAGGTAAGAGCATTGACCTACTGAGCCAAAGGTTCCGAGTTCTATTCTCGAGTCTATGTGTCATATTTAAATTTAAATACTATAATATTTAGATGCGACTATAACCGTAATTATCAAATATAGTATCTTGGCTATTTAATCCCTCATATATAGTTTTGTTCACATCCAGCGACATGATAGGTACCTTTATTCCCACCAAGATGGTACCCTTTGTTTGCTCTGTAAGATAGATAGCTTACCTTTCACTATTCCACTATGGTGCAGCTTTAAGAGAAGGATGACACCTTTCAGGCTAGACGGAGTGTACGACTCGAAGCAACACTTATTTATCTAGTTTGTAATTATATGGATAATTGGCTGACCCTCCGATAAAGGGCGCGGTATTAACATATCCAGTAGTCCACATTAAATCAACTATATGCAAGATACCTAATAAATAGACACGTTTGTTTTTACCTGCTTAGATTATTTATGACCTCCCAGTATCGACGGGAAAATATGGCGGCGGAAACAAATCACCTTGTAATTAATTACTCAGAGAATACGACAAGTGATCTAGTATATACTAATTCAACCGTTTAGTAAACTAAAGTATACACTAAAAAAAGTTATCTAAAGGACAGTGTTTATTTTATAGTACCTACACTGCCGTTGATATTTTGCCAATGTAATTAAAACTAATGAACAATAACTGTAATTTATTATACTTACGTTCTAATTGTTCATGGTTACATTCTTCTACGCGAATACATAGTGAAATGACCGTAATTTAAAGTCATGTTAAGTAATCGTAGTTAAGATATTTAAAAAAAGCTACATCTGTATTATGACAGTGTTTCCGAAATCCTGAACAAAGTAAATAAAGTATTGGTAGATTTCAAAACACGTCACAATTCGTCTGAATCATTTCTGGGCGTGGCAATATAAAGCGTGATTTGGATGAGCAATGAAATTGACTTGGACGATTTTTTTTTTTTTACCTAAGTACGAGGACTAGTTTTTATTATTCTATCATTGAAGAGTGTAATATGTTTGTCTGGCGGGGTAGGCGCTATATCGGAGTAGGGTGTTTTAGAAGATTTACACAAACACATTATATCAGTCGATGGAGCGCCGGGTTTGAAGACCAATAGACCGCTTCGGTGGTCACATGTTCTGCTGAGGCATCCCTCTCGCAACAGGCAGCGTTGCCAAACACCAGGAGATCGTGGTTCAAGCCTATTAGGATGTACGGAGGGAGTTTTTTACTAAATGATTTACTACTCTTCTTCCACGCAAATGCGGTTACATCTTTTCTATAAATACTACCGTACCCACACCTACAACATTAACAGGATTAATATAAATGCTGGTGACCTGGCGGTCTAGGGGTAAGGTGTCAGACTTCTATGCTGGCGGCCAGGGTTCAATCCCCGGTCCCGGCATAAATTTACCTGATTATCAAACCCTTCCTTCACCTCTGACAAGACTACTTGTGAATGTGGGGAATGCCAGGCCTCCACCGTGGTTCGGATTCCACGTTAAACTGTAGGTCCTTCATTTCATCTCACAATCACCCTACCATTACACATTAGCGTAAGTGCGTATAACCCGAACGGGTAGTAAGACGCGGTGCTAATAATAATAATAATAATAATATAAATGCGTAAAACCCAAATGGGTAGCAAGATTCGGTGAAAAAATACCCCAAAAACTACCCGTGTTTGGGAGGAACGAAAATGTACAAATAGTAAATTCCAAACCGCAACACCTGCATCTTTGTTCGTTTTTTCTTTGAAACACCCTAAGACCAGTCTAGCCTGATTATAAATAGTGAATTACTAATAAAAACTCTCTACTTATATGTGCTCCAGTACACACATAATATCTTGTAGCAAACGTTCAATAGGAGATGTGAGATCATGTTTTATCTCAAGCACAGTCTGTTTCTAGAACACACTAAACCACAAACGTGAGATGAGCTTCATTAATTCCCCAGCCTGCACACAGACTGCTGCGCGCTCTACACCCGGATTATTGGAACTACGCTTTTTATGTTAAGCTAAAGGTCTTGAATGAAAACAGATCTCATTCATATGGTCCCATTTCTTGTTTCAGAGAGTGTACACCCATTGGTTATATCTCCTTTTTTTTCAACACTGTGACGTCATAAATGACATTATTTCCTCCAAGACACACAGTGCCATCTAACTATTTATCTCTTCCCTTCTTTTAGTCTTGTATTAAAAAAACGATTGTTTCTAGTTTTTACCAACATAATTATTGGTTGATAAATTACGTGATACCTGCTTCAGTGGCCGCATGGTCTAAGGGGTCAATGTCATGCTAGACTAGACTTCTTATGACGGGGAGATTAGGGTTTGAATCCCGACTGGGTGTACTAAAGTTAGTTTTCCATAATGATTTTCCCCCCTCCCTCCACGAAAATGCGGGTACACTTCTTTAAATTCAATCTTCTTAATACTCATCCCTAGCTTATAAACGTAATTAATATATATACAAATACCCTAAATAGGGTAGTAACTCGCGGTCTTACATGAAACCCACTTCAGTGAACAAATGTTCTAAGGCGTCACTTTCATGTTAGACTGGCCGGTTCGAATTCCGGTCGGGTATACTGAGGGTGTTTTTCTCTAAAATGGTTTTCCACTCTCCTTCTACGCTAGTGCTGGTAGATTACTTCTAAATTGCTTCCTTCCTCGTCCTTACCCCATTAGAGTAGTTTTCACATATGCGCATAGTCCGAACGGGTAGTAAGATGCGGTGATAAATAAATAAGAATAAAATCTAGCGCGGACATTGCCGCCAATGATCCCCTCATTGGAAGAGGTGTCAAAGTTGGTGTCAAGTTTACCATTCATGACTTTGACAACTGGAAACATGGATTCTTCGCTTAAATCTCTTCTCTGTTTTTCTCCGTGCACCTCGTATTTCCACCCGTCCGGTATATCCTCATATTCCCACAACTGGTGTATGGAGGAGGAAGATAGAATTTAGAGGAAATGCTACTGCATTTTCGTGTGGCAAAAACCCTTAGGTACACCCGGCTGAGACTCGAACCTTGATCTCCTGTAAACCGCTTGCGGGTGACTTGTTTCATGAATAAATAAAACTATTTCCTCTCTTTTTGAACTATTAGAGTGGTAACACTTCACCACTGTGTTCACAGTCCAATCTTCACAGAAAGGCTCTTTTATAAAATACAAACATATTTTTTACGTTCAACATCGGTAACATTTTATAGTATTATTACTGTTATTGTATGTGTATTGATAGTATATATCAAAAGTGTCAGCTGAAGTTCACATGACTTGGCTTATGAATGAATACACGATAGTAGATAGTATCTATTAACTGTTGTAGCTGTCAGATAAGACCCTTGCTATGGGGATTGTAGTGTATCTCCAGCAGCCGAGGCGTGGTAATTAGGGAGACGGCTACTGGACTTGAAGAGAGCTGGGAGGGTGTCAGATTCAAACCGCTGACAGTTGTGATGTGGTATGAGGAGAGAGTGTGATAGCATCACCTTACCACTACCGCCATCACTACTTCTTCTGTCTTGTTGCCAAGGGACAGTCCCCCCCCGTCTCACACAAGTTGAGAGTCGATGTTATCGCTGGCATCAAATGTACAAGTTGAATTGTTTACTGCACTCTAGCGCCAACACTTACTATCGGTCACTAAAAATATTTAACCAAGAGGACAGGACGAGGAATATGTATCGTCCTAGTATTGGATATCAGCGAATTAAGCTATAAACTATCGTTAACAGTATATAAATGAAATGACCAAACAATGATATAAACTGTGTCTTGTTTTTGATTGTTTCCAGGGTAACAAGAGATTGTTAAGGGTGTTCCTATGATATTTTCTCCTATACTCTGTCCCCATTTGACCCAAGTGAAGAATGTATGAAACCACACTTTGCTGTTTTTCCGGTTTGAGAGTAATCTTGATTCTAATATTACGGTTAATTGGCCGTGAGATGGGCTTTTAAATCTGCATGTTGTCCTATATTAATAAGATATTTTATACAAAAAAATGTATACGGGAATATAGCTTTTAAGAAATAAAAAAGTCTTTTTTTCCCGTTATATGGATCCACATCGGTGATCACATAAAATAAGGGCCAGTTTCATAGTCAAATTTAGTACACCTCAAGTGCGGCGCTACACTAAGTACAAGACGACACCCACCTAAACTCGAATGGAATGGGCCGTTATCGAATAGGAAACTGGCCCATTCCATTCTGGTTTAGGTGGGTGTCGTCATGAACTTAGTGTAGCGCCGCACTTGAGGCCTACTAAATTTGACTATGAAACTGGGCCTAAGGCTTCATTTTAGTCTGGTATGTTAGTTATGGGAAGGAGTCAGGTTTTGAATCCTGGTTAGGTAGTTTTTCCTCTTCTCTATTATGATGTTATTTGCCACCCTACCTTGTATTTCCCTATATTTTTTCTACTTTTGTGAACAATTTCTAATTTAAATTTGCTTGAAATATTCGAAGCTCGCCGGCATGTTGCCAGCCTGACTAATGACAATGTTTACATATATTAAATTAAGTAAAAGGACGGAAGGAACAACGTAAAACATTGTTTTAAATAATTTAAATAAGGAATTATGATTTAAGGAAGAACACTTACCTTTTATTAAGCATATTAATTATCCATTTAAGAAGGGTGATTGACTATTTATTTTGAAGGTCGGCCATCTTTGTTTTAACGCATAGCCAGTGCTATCAAACGAGTGAGTAGTGAACCTCTTGATTTGGAAGGTAAGAAGAAAGGAATAAAAACGAGCGCGATTTTTAATTTTGACAGAAGGAAATAGACATTTAATTCTTTATTAAAAACATTATTCATATTCAATTGGCTATATTTAAATACTTATATTAAACCTACATTTCATTTTTATTTTATCACTAGTCTATAGCCAACAATTCATTTTCGTTTTTATTTATACATAGTTTGTTTTCTCTTTGGACTTGGAATAGAACATTTTTAAATTTGAAAAAAGATTAGAAGGTTTTGAATAGTAGTGAGAGTTCTTGCTGGTTGGTGGTCCAACATGGAGCCAAAGGGATGTGGGCTCCCAATTCCAGTTATTTAATAGTGGTTCAAAGGTGGAAGATTTTAGTTAAAGTAGTATAAAAAGGAAGCTAAGAGTGTGTGTGAGAGCTACAATATTTATACTCTAGTAAATTGTGGAAGAATTCGAAGTGAAACACATTTATGAAGATGGTGTGTCAGTATGGACTGATTATACATGGGTGAGGTCAAACCAACTCTTCAACTTTTGATTATTGTAATCATTTCTTTTCTCTTTCCTAAATAAACCAGAACTCTTTTATTTCCAGAAGGACAGACTAATACAACAAAATAATTAACATTATATGTTATGTCTAATTATTGATTTTTTTGATTGTATATATATTTTTTCTCTTCTTGGTCTCAACAATACTGTGCTATACTTTATTAAATTAGAATTATAATTAACCGGAATTCCATAGGTAGGATTTGGATGTGGACAAAAAGGAAACCACAATAAATTCATAAAGTGCCAACAATTGTTTTTTTATACATTTATTTTTATTTGTAGCCCTAATCACATTTTTTTCAACAATCCATTTTTTTTTAAAAACTAAATTGTTCATGTTCTTTTTTAGTTTTAAGTTCACCCAGTGGTCTCGAGGTTGAGAGTCGTTGTGCCACTGAGTTTATAGCCGAGGTAAATGTATTGTTCCTTTTTGATTATTATTTTTCCCCTAGATACCAGGGGTGGCGCCCAACAAAAACACGAATTATATAGATAAAGAATATATTATTTTTTCATTTAAAACTATTATTTTATTATATTATAAGTTTATTATTATTATATAAATATTATATTATATATATATTTTTTTTATTACACTATCTACGCAAATAAATACACATGTTCTCTTAAGTCCTACATTAGTGTCGGACAGGCAGGACGTGGATCACAACAAAATAGTCAGACATTTTTTATAAATTATATCACCGCTCAATTAGTGTGAATTATTCCAATTATTTCATCGGTATTGTTATTTTTACTCTCATATACGACTGTCGTTTTAGAGCTAATAAGGTACGTGGGCTAGGAAGTTGAGAACGCTAAGTGGCCAAAGTCTGGAAAGACAGAATACAGTTCTAGAGGACCGTGATTCAACCCCCGACTGTTGCCTGAAGAAAAAAAAAAACCTACGGTATTGACCTGTTAGAGAATTACCCAAAGTCTTGTGTGTTTAGGTTTATATTTTGTTGTCCCAGGCTAGTTTGTTGGTCGTGTACTGATATGATGATAGAAGATTAGCCCTAATATTACTATTAATAAACAATAGGAAAAGTCAACTACTAATTAAAATTAAAACACAAGTCATGGTTTAGTTTATGAGCAATGTGTCGTGGTTAGAAGTGAGACTAATAATTATCAAATCTGAAACATAAAACAAAATCTGGAATCCAAAACAACGCTTTAAAATGTGTTGGCATTAATAAGTGAAAGGCACTGGTACTACTGGTAAATGGTTGAGGTTCTCTTCAAGCCAATTGGGTCCAATCAGATATGAGGGTACCGCTTGTTTGGCGCAATGGTACCATCCTTTCTAACCAAGTGCAGAGTAAACTGTATAAGGACAATCATCTTGATAACAGACATTGTGTGTTACTTCTAGAGTACAGTACCTGCAATTTATCTTGAGTCGTTCCTTGCCTGTTAGTTGCATATGTACAAAGTCTTGCTCTAGTCTGGTTCAAGCTAGCTTTGGATTTATATGAACAGTCAAAAATCACTAGAAAATAATCTGGCGCTCTTTCGTTGTCATTTTGAAAAGGAAAGTCAATGCACGTCATTTGTCTAATGTGACGAGATATAGGTAGTGTAGAAATTCGGAAGCGTTTTTTAATCGCTTTTCAAATAACCAAAAAAATAACCAGCAATATCTTAAACAGACGATACAAATTATATTTTTAGATGAGTGGTGAAAACGACCGACTAGGAGGAATTACACTAGATAAGGGTGCATCATATAATGTTAGTATTGGTCTATTAGGAGTTTGTCCTAATTATTTAAACAGTAGAATACTATAAGATACGCCACATAGAGCTTCCCGTCCAATAATTCACCAATTATATATTCTTGACCATTCCGAAAATTGAACCAATGTTTCTTACCTCAGCAGCCAATTGAAATGATTATATTAAAAAACTTAATACCATTTGTTGACGGATTATTGTTTCACTTTATCTCATTACATTCGACTGGATTGACAACATTTCATTAATATGGATCTTATTTCTCAATGATTAATTAGTCCGGCTTATTACATTTGACAAATGACTAGGACAGGGATTTGGAAACCAGGGCACTATTTTAAAAATAGAAATAAAGACTTGGCACTATAGATTCTGAATTGATTTCAAGCCTCTCACAGTCCATTAGAGATATATTCTGTAACGGCCTTCAATCTATAAAATCATTACTAAAAAAAATCCGAACAAACCAAACTAAAAAAAAAAAAGTCCTTCAACAGTAGCTAATGACAAGACTAGTAGTGGGAGCTAAGATAAACTAGACTCGCTCGTACAGTCGCTGACGTGAAAACTGGGTGTTGACTGCGCACCCTGTGGAATGAAAGAGCGGGGATAGTAATAATAAGCACCTCAAAACCTGTGCTTGTAAATTAGTTCTCTTGCATTGCAACACCATTCTAGTTCTTTCTTTGCCCCACATCTTACCACCCGTCCACGATATTCACATTTAATTGCACTGAGGAAGGTAGACTTTAAAGGAAATCTACCAGTATTTTACGTGGAGCGAGGGTGACAAACTATTTAGGAAAAATCACCCTTAACACAACAGCAATAAATTTTAGTTTTTCTAATGTCATAAAGTAAGTAAATAAGCAGACTCATTCGGGATTTTAACCCCGATTTTCCCATCCTCAAAGAAAACAGAATAGATAGGATTGGCATTAGTCTGCATTTTTATAGAGGATTGGAAAACCATTAAATATGACAACCAGGTCAAGGTCAGAACCTTCTCCTCAGGGTGACCAGGTCATGGTCAAAACCTTCCCCTCAGCGCTACCAGGTCAAGATCAGTACCTTCTCCTCAGGGATACCAGGTCAAGTCAGAACCTTCTCAGGGCTACCAGGTCAAGATCAGAACCTTCTCCTCAGGGATACCAGGTCAAGATCAGAACCTTCTCCTCAGGGATACCAGGTCAAGATCAGAACCTTCTCCTCAGGGTGACCAGGTCATGGTCAGAACCTTCTCCTCAGGGTGACCAGGTCATGGTCAGAACCTTCTCCTCAGGGATACCAGGTCATGGTCAGAACCTTTCCCTCAGGGTGACCAGGTCAAGATCAGAACCTTCTCCTCAGGGATACCAGGTCAAGATCAGAACCTTCTCCTCAGGGTGACTAGGTCATGGTCAGAACCTTTCCCTCAGGGTGACCAGGTCAAGGTCAGAACCTTTCCCTCTCTTTAATTCTGCGTGTAGAGAAAGAGTGAGAAACCATTTAGGAAATACTATCCTCAGTACATCCTACCGGGATTCAAACCCCAAGCTCTTAGTCATCGCCAAACCAAACATAGACGATACAAGAGCCTTAGTCCGCGTGCCCACCGATGTGGATCATCTGTTAAACAAAACAGGATCTGTTTCAGTGTTGCGGGGGGTTTGAATCGCGAGCTAGCGTGTTGTTTTATTCTGCGTGTGAGTGTACCGCGACAGTCGGTTGTTGTATTGACTATATGCCTCGCGGGGGTGAGAAGACGTGTGTGTGTGTGTGTGTGTGTTCCTAGGAACTACCCACCACGCAGCTGCCAAATCACCTTACACACATGTGTTATTTCCTACTGGCTGCATTGTCGGGACATTGATCTAGGGGTAACAATTACCTTACTTTTTTTTTAAGGGAGGAGGAGTAGCAAATTAACCCTGCAGACGCTATTTTAAAAGACCCTGAGTTCCAATTAGGGTCATATCCCATTCCCCATCTAATAATACTCGGTGG